>PVJS01044433.1:0-16654 GCA_004027185.1 Glis glis
TCTATCTATCTATCTATCTATCTATCTATCTATCTATCTATCTATCATCTATCTATATCATCTACTTTGCAGTACTGGGGGTTGAACCCAGGGGCATTCTACCTCTGAGCTACACCCCCAGCCCTATCTATCTATCTGTCTATCTATCTATCTATCTATCTATCATCTATCTATCATCTGTCTGTCTATCTGTCTACCTGTCTATCATCTATCTATCTATCTATCTATCTATCATCTATATCTATCTATTTATTTTGCGGTACTGGGGTTTGAACCCAGGGGCATTCTACCTCCGAGCTACACCCCCAGCCGTATTTTTTTTATTCTTTATTTGGAAACATGGTCTCACTAAGTTGTGGAGGGCCTCACTAAGTAGCTGAGGCTAGTCCCGAACCTAGATCCTCTGGTCTCAGCCTCCCAAGTACTGGGATTACAAGCGTGTGCCACCATGCCCGGCTCTATTTATTTATTTATTTATTTATTTATTTATTTTATTTTTTTATTTTGAAACAGAGTCTTGGTAGGTTGCTGAGAGTCTTGTTAAGTTGCTGAGGTTGGTCTTGAACCTGCGATTCTCCCGTCTCAGCCTCCCAAGAACTGGAATTATAGGTGTACATCACCACGCCTGGCTCCAAATTGCACTTAATACATTTTCTATTTTTTCTTAATCAAAAAGTTATAATGAATATGTAGTAAAAAACACAGTAAGTGCAAATAGTTTTAGAAACGCTAAGATTTGCTGCTTTGTTGGCTTGTACAATATTGCTGTAATGTGAATAAATATAACATTCTATTATAATTTTTGTAATTAAGTATATTTCTTAGTCCTCCATTATGACCTCCAAAGTTTGGTCTTGGGGACACACAGCTCCAGCACTTTACTTTTCTCTCTGGACCTCGTGTGGGCATTTGGTGGTCTGTATGAGGGACACATGAAGGACCAGGAAGAGCACTTCCTCAAGTCTCCACGCCAGCTTTTAGAATAACAGATCACAACAGCTGGCAGGGTTCATTGTTAACTCTTAGGAGAAGTGATAGTTACTTCCAAAGTGACTATTTCCCCCTTTCATTGTCTTATCTATGGCAACTATTTCTGGCTGCTAAGCTTAAGAGCTATGGTGAAATTACAACCTCGGGAAATCCATCATATTGGAAAGTAACTAGAGTTTCCATGGTTTCTACAGTAAGATTTACTATTAACTACTTGATTATTATTTATGTAATCTCAGAGCTTAAATGATGTTTACCATTTTTCTTTAAACATGACTTGAACAGTTCCTGAACTCTTTTAGTAGTGAAGCTCATTAATTTGTTTGTTGGAACAATTGTCTCTAGCCTAAATGTCTCAGTTAAGAGTCTACCTTAGTGGAGCCAGGTGTGGTGGCACATGCCTGTAATCCCAGTAATTGGGAGGCTGAGACAGGAGGATCACAGGTTTGTGGCCAGATTCAGCAACTTGGTGAGACCCTCTGCAACTTAGTGAAACCCTGTTTCAAAAAAAAAAAAAATAGGGCTGGGGGTGTAGCTCAGAGGTAGAATGCCCCTGGGTTCAATTCCTAGCATCACACACACACACACACAGTTTACCTTAATACCATATTTTGTCAATATTTAATTTTCCTGTTATAATAATGTGTGTGTGTGTGTATGTGTGTGTGTGTGTTCTCAAATGCCATGTAAATCAGGGCAAACCAGGAGTCTTGTCTCCCTAATAGGTTAGTGCTCTTAAACTGGGCTCCCAAGGAACACCTACAGGCTCTTGTTTAAAGGTGTGTTTCCATTGATAATGAATAATGGCAATTTTTTCAGTTTGTGGAAAAGTAATTTTTGTTATTAGGCTTTTTCAATCCTTTCATGTGACTTACCAAGTATTTGACTAGTAGGAAATAAACAGGATAAAAACTGAGTAGTATTCAGTCATGTTTAGCTCACATGCTTATTTTTCCTTTGACATGTGCTTGTGATAATTATATTTATATTACCTATGTTTAATGTAACTGTTTTATATTAATTATTCTAGATTTTCTACTGAAATTAAATAGGATTTGCCATAGTGTTGCACAACAAGCACTGTGACTTCCAAGAACTCTGAGAACCACTGAATTTAGCATTTTGCAAGATACTAGAGAGCAAAGACTTTTGTCATCCTCATCATACGTATCATCAGAAGCCATTGCAGACTTCTGAATGGAAAGTACCATGAGGAAAATTGGATTTAATATTTTCATTTAATATTTTGGGGCGTTTTCTGGAAGGATTGGTAGAGGGTGAGAATAGGCAAAGGAAGGAAGATGGAATGTAACTACAGTAAACAATATAGTCAGTTCAGTTCCTATTAAGCATTTGATTAAAAGCTCTTAAAATTCTTGCATTATGATCCAAGTTAAGTATTAAGATGTTTATTTCTCACTTTGGTTTGACAAATTAATTTTGAATTGTTGAAAGTTGATTCTCATAACTGTTAAAATCTTGGTCAGTAATTCAGTAAGTAGACTCATAAAGAGATCATAGTTACAAGTGTCCAGTTATAGGGCCCTAATGAAACTGTTGAAGTGACAACTCTGGAGAAGACTGGTCCTTGCTGGACCAAAAAACATTAGACCCTTGGCTGGATGTTGTTGGGTGGGGATTGGAGAATGCTATGTAAAATGGACTCAGATGGATTCTGACCTTAGGATGTTTTCATGGAGATAAATAATGAAGAGAACTGAAATAGTGGATAGTATAACAGTCAGTAGTTATATATCAAGTAATTTGAGAATTCAAAGAAAAGACTATGTCAGCTGGAAAAACCTGGAGTAGTTGGCATCATTTGAGTTAGTGAGTTTTGAATAGGCACAATGGGGTGAGGAGCATTCTAAGTCAAGGGAGAAACAGAACCAAAGACACTGGCCCCAAACAAGTGAGTGTTGAATGTCTGGAGGAATGACTGGAGTTGGGTAGCATTTGTTCTTCCACAAATTGATTAAGTATGATATATAAGTGCCTTCTATGTGCTAGGCCTGGTAGTAGGTTGGTGCTGGGAATATAGCAAGATGACCCTCATGGAACTATAGTCTTAACAGGAGAGACAGGTGAAATCGAAAAACTAATAAATACATAAAGTGAGGAGGGCTGTTAGGCTACTGAATAACTTTGGTGAGGAGAGATGGTTGAATTTGAGTAGTCAAGGAAGGCCTTCCGAGGAAATAAAACTCATCTTTATTAAGAGCCAGTTTGTATCTTTGGGATACTTACCATGTTTGAAGTCTTTACCATTATTACTATCCCAATACATTTAATCTGGCTACATTTACTCTCCCTTAAAACACAACCAGTAGAATTTCTCTTTTCCACCAGTATTTGCTTTATCCATTGCTGCATGATTTGCCTCTTGCTAAATTGACCATGTTATCCTTGTTTTGCAGAAACCGAAGCTGAAAGATTGGCATCCTCCTGGGGGCTTTATTCTGGGATTGTGGGCACTCATTATCATGGTTTTCTTCAAAACATATGGAATCAAGCATATGAAGTTCATTTTCTAGACTTGAGGACATATGAAGAAGAATGTATGGAGATTCAGCCTGGGATAAAACTTTTGTTATGTGTTTTTTAAAACACATTGTTTTTGTATAAATTGGAAAAAATATAAGGAAACTAAATTTTGATTAACTATTGACTGTATAACTTTATTAAAGGAAAATAATTGTTAATACAGTTGACTATTGACCACTAAATATATTTCAGCTTTTCATTTTATGTGTTATAAAAACAAATGGGGCAGAGAGATCAGATTATAATGATTGATTCTTTTTGAAAATAACAATTTTCCCTAGTCTTATCCTCTTTTCATTTAGAAAAGTAAAAAATTGTGAAGACATTAAATTCTCATTAAAAGAGGTAACTTCTATTAATTTTCTTTTTTTTTTTGGCGGTACCGGGGATTGAACCCAGGGGCATTTTTTTACCTCTGAGCTACACCCCAGCCCTATTTTTTATACTTTATTTTGAAACTGGGTCACACGAAGTTGCGGAGGGCCTCACTAAGTAGCTGAGGCTGGCCGCGAACCCGGATCCTCCTGTCTCAGCCTCCCAAGTACTGGGATTACAAGTGTGCGCCACCACGCCTGGCAACTTCTATTAATTTTATGTACATCTTCCTGAATATTTTATTTATATACATATTTTTCCCCAAATAGAGATCATATAGATTATACCCTTTTATAGCCTTTCTTTTCATTTTACAATATATTATCAAACTTTCCCTCTCCTTGGATATTTGTCAGTAATGCATTGTGAATAGTTTCAATTGTATGAATGTATAGCAGTTCATTTGACTATCTTCTATATTGTTGGGTCACTAACCTGCTTCCACAATTTTCCTTTGGTGTATTTTTTTTTTTTTTTGGTACTGGGGGATTGAATGCAGGGGCGTTCTACCTCCGCGCTACGCCCCCGGCCCTATTTTTTATACTTTATTTTGAAACTGGGTCTCACGAAGTTGTGGAGGGCCTCACTAAGGAGAGAGAGAGAGAGAGAGAGAGAAACAGGCTGGCTGCGAACCCGGATCCTCTGGTCTCTGCCTCTCAAAGTACTGGGATTACAAGCGTGCACCACCACGCCCGGCCTTTGGTGTATTTTTTAATGTTTTATTACTTTGCTATCAGTCACTCGTGGAATTCTGCAGCTTTAACTCTTAAGTAAAGATTTAAAATTGGTTTCTTGATCTACAAAACCAACAGTCTTAAGGACTTTATTTGCTGTCTGTTGATCTGGGAAATTTTAGACCTTTGGGAATTTCATGACTTCTCAAAGAAACACACCCATATTTTTATTTCTAAGCATTCTGTGATCCTCTAGAATTGATCACCTCCTCTTCAGTTTCCTCCTTGAAAGAGACAGCCTACAAGAACTTCATTTCATTCTGTTTAAGGTAAATCTTGCCTACTGGCTGGATCTACACTTTCCTTGAGGGGACAGTTCCATAAAATAGATGACCTGCATGGAAAATACACACTTCTGAACCTATCTTCCTGTCTGACTGATGTACCACATGAGGCAAGACGCCCTCTCCTGGGCTTTGATGAGATGCAAGAGCTCATGTTTCCATCACGGATATTTAGCCTGCCAGCTGTCTTTGCATCTTTCTTGTGACTGGAAATGGTGTTGATATTGTGCTTTGCCATCAATCCCAGATACTATTTTTTCTTTTTAGACTTGCATGTGAGGGGGAGAAATGCTGCAAATTCAGTATTCATGTCCCAGGGGTTACTTTTATGTGATTTATCTATTTTGTCCAAGAATTTTTATGTTGACCTTTTTTCATTGCAAAGATCTGTTTCTTGGTTGTAGGTAGATCAAGAAGATAACTCTTCTTCTACAATAAGACCTAAAATTAATATTCCTTGGAATTTACCTTTTAGCACTTAAATATTACTTTTTAGTTACATTCAAAAGTGTCATACTTTCACAGGCAAAGGATTGACTGTGTTATCTCCCCAGTTAGAACAAATGATTTTGAGGGTTTTGCTAGCTCTTAGTTATTGTTTTAATTGATATTTTTATTGGCGTACTATATAAATGAAGAAGGAAAATTTTATCTGATTATATATAGAGAAGAATCTATTTATACTTAGAAAAGAGGGAAAACAAACTTAAATTTGAATAGCCTGATCATAGTAGTGCTAAGAGACAAAAAGTTTGATCATGTCTCCCTTCAGACACTTACACAAGGTCATGAGTACCATGGTGGGGTGGACCTATTTAGAGTAGTAAAGGACTTATGATTGTTCTTGAGCCAAAGTAATTTAGTTTGAATATAATGAAACATACCCTGATGATAAAGGTTGCTGGAATGTAAAAAGATTCCTCTTCAGAGATTGTAGAAGGTGCCCTTCTTAGTTAAAACCAAACTGGGAAAAGTAATGCTGGATATAATATACAGGATTAATTTTGCCTAGACAGAGTTTCAAAGGGCAATTATATTTTTCTCTTTCACTATTGAATTTTCAGAATATACTTAAAGCAAAAAGCTTAAAATATGTTAAGGTTTAGCTCATAACCATAATTTTTTTACATAAAGTATATTCATTCTGTCTTTAATAATAAACCAATCCCCTATGTATAAGTGAGTATACTTAGGAAATATTGTAAGAGTGATTAAATGGCCTAGACTTTAAATGATAACCTAAGAACACATCCTTAAATATATTCTACTGGAGTCACAAAGAGCTGAACAATGGAGAGGTGTTTGTTTTTTGCCTTTCTCACAGTGGTTTGGTGAGGATCAGATGGCCTAATGTTATGACTAAACATTTTGGAAATGGTGACTATACGGTGGTGGCGTTCTTGTTTCTGCTTAGGAAGATATCAAGGGGGAAATTAATGGTGACGGTGTTCCTGTTCTATAGCACTTATTTGCCTTTTTAAGCTACTCGATGTGATTCTTGTTCTCGTTGGTATTCTTTTTCTCCTCCCCCACTGTATCCTTCAGGGAGAAAAGGAATGTAGATAAATGGATCCCAGCAGACATGTCCTGACATTTCAGGAGGACCAGGGTATAATGATGCCATCCTGCAAAGCCAGCCTGTGTGAAAAACAGAAGCCAAATGAAGTGGATTTTAAAATTACAGAAGACATTTTACTTGTGGTTTACAAAAGAAAAACGTAGTTTGGATGTAATGCTGATTAAATTGGATCAAAAAATTAGAATTAAGTACAAAAATGATGCGTGCATTTATGGTTTCAATTTTTATATATTCTCAGCTAGTTGGAAGTGACGACTCCCACAGCAACTATAACTCAGCTGGTTTCTGCTTACTGAGTATTTTCTACTATGGTATATGTTGATAACTTTTCTTCCATTATGTATGTTGTACAGCAGAGTTACAGTTACTGTGGGAATCATCATTTGAAATTTTGACTTGTGTTTCTTTACAACAAATTTTGTATTAACATAGAACCTTTTCCAGTTGATTTTTACCAAAATTAAGCCCACCTGTAGGAGATACTGTTTTAACTTATGAAGAAATATTTCATAAACATAGTATAAGGTATGGCTATAAAATAATGAGGTCAGTATCCATTTTTGCTTTACGGCACCAGCCTCATTACTTCACTGTTACATTTCAACCCCGAGGGCCTTTACCACAAAGAAAGTAGTGTCCAGTATTGCTGCTCTGTGCCACCTGCCCTCCTTTACAGGTACCTGCTGCTGAAATATCAAAGTCTTTCAACTTATGGACAATACATCTCGTTGGTAACCAGGTTTTTTTTTTCTTTTAGTGCAAAAAGTTTAATGTTTTTGAAATGTGCTGTAAAATGTTTGGTTTCATTTAGCTGTTAATTTCAGTTCTAAAAGTCTGTGGAAGAACTGATTAACCTTAGATGCATGGTAGTTTCACCTGGCCAGAGGACTCTAAAATTGTTATAGATGAGGATGTAACCAATAAACTGGCTATTAAAAATTAATTTATTCCAAACATGGAGAGGCGGTGCTGTCATTCTTGTGTCATAGGCTGCTCACAATCTCAGAGACATAAGAACTTTCAGCTTTGCCTGAGGCCCACCCAGTCACAGGGAGTCAAGCCACATTTAGTTTTCTCTCTTCTGGGTGTGGTAATGCCAGCTCTGTCTGTGCTAGAGTCTTAGGAACAACACCATGAGCGATGAAGGACACTTTCTTAGGGGTCCTTAGGGCCATAGATGTAAAGCACACCGCACAGTGCCTGCCTGGTGTATAAGAGGCGGTCAGTGTTTTGTTCTTTGCTCTGCAGAACTCTACCTTCTTGTTTTTAACCCTCCACTTACCCTAGAGGCTGATAGCTCTTCAAAGAAAATCAGCTTTTCCTGGATGGTCCTGTTCCCTTCTGTTTTCAGCAAAGTTTTTGGGTAATAGTTACTTTTCACATTTTTTTGACACTATCTAACAATTTCAATCAATAGACTTTCTTGCCTCTCTTTTCTGTTTTGGGGTGTGTGTGTGTGTGTGTGTGTGTGTGTGTGTGTTGTGTGTTTTCCTATTTCGTAGTCTTCCCTCAGCCTTAGTTTTCTAGGGTCTTCTCTCTCCATGGCTTGCCCACTCTTTTAAACATGTTTTTAGTGTGACTTAATGGGCAATCTATATTCACTCCAGGGCCCCATTGAGTAGTTTAAAACAGTGCATACTGCATTTCCAGGACACATCTCCTTTTCCTCATTCCACGTTAGAACTTTTTAGTTTCAAATATGAAAACCCAAGTAGAACAAATTTAGGTTAAAAGTTGAATTTTCTGGAGAGATAGCTTGTATAATCTTGGTGTTAAGGGGTCTGGTCTGAGCCTCATTGGGGACTGAAATATCACTGGATTCTCTTCTCCCAACATATTTCCTTTGTCCTTCCTGGAAACTGGCTTTCTCACCTGGGTAGGATCTGTAGGGCTTCATATCCCATGCTTCTATTACAAGAGAGGAAAATTATTCTTCCTTTGATTTCAGTTCTAAAAGTCTATGGAAGAACTGAATAACCTTATATGCATGACAGTTTCACCTGGCCAGTACACCAAGGTCCTGAAAGCTCATAAGGACCTCTGGGGGAACACCTCTTAGGGCTCCTTCCAGAGAAGGGAGGGATCCCAGGAGCCAGCCAGTCACCCATATTTCTAACTTGCTATTTAGTGGGTGGCTTTGCAGATCAAGGGAACTGTAGCATCACCTGGAACTCTCCAGAAATGCAGAGTATTAGGCCCCATCTCAAACCCACTGAATCTGAATCCAAATTTTAATAAGGTCCCCAGGTAGTTTGCATATACTGCAAAGTAGCAGCACTGAACTACAACATCTTCCTTAACAGCTCAATTTTATCTCCTACAAAGAGATTGTAAAAGATGTACCAACACTCAGTTGTAAAACAAACAGCCATGAGTGGCATATTTTGTAGGTTAATTGACCCTTTAGAATCATCAGTGACATCTTATTCAAACCTTTTAAGACTGTACCCTCCCATTCTCTCTTTTTCCTTTACTTTTTCAAGATGTAATAAATGCTTAAAGCAGACATCTAATTAGCATTTGCTGTATGTGATATCTGTTCTTTGACACTGCTGTCATCAAAAGTTGGAGTCTGCACTTCCCTTCTCTTAAATATGGACTGACCTTGGTGACTTAATAAGTAGAATGTAACACTAATACTGCATGATTTCAGAGGCGAGGCCATAAGAGTGTATAGCATTTGCCTTGCTCTTTTTTTCTCAAGACACTTGCTCTTAGAACTTGGCACCATCCCCTGAAGAAGGCCAAGCCATATGGAGAAGCCATGCATGAATTCTGGAGGACAGCTCCAGTTGAGGTCCTAGCCAAGCACCAACATCTAGTTTCAGAGATGTGAGGGAGAGACCCCCAAGTGAGACTCACGTAGTTGATCCCCAGAAACATGAAAGGATGATTAGAAAATGATTTATGTTAATTGTGTTATTTTAGAATGGTTCTTATACAACAATAGTTGATGAAGCACCTTGTGGATGCATTACCCATCCTATTACTTATGAGTGATACAAAAATATGATTGTTCTTAAAGAGTAACAGATTGATTCTAGAAAGACACACATGAAAAAACTACCTAGCAGAAAATGGCAAGTGGCATTTAAGAGCTATATGATAGGGACTTTAAAGAGAAACTTCTAGTTGCTATGTAGATGTCTTATTAATGTTTTACTTACTATAGCTGTTAAAGGGGCAGAGACACTTTAAAGAGGCAGTGGCATTTGATGGAGTTATGATTTAAAGACAATCAGATTAGATTTCTCTATTCCTTCCCCTCTCCATTTTCCACTATGATTTTTTCACAGCTTTACATTTTCTTCAGTCTTCCTTTTCTATTATCATAAGGTTTTGCTTTGTAATCTAAAAATTAAATGGGTGTGTGTGTGTAACAGTTCAACTTCCTACAAATTTCCTTCCTTCCCACTCCTGCCCCACTCCTTTAGACTCAGGAAGGGAGGCAGAGTTCCCTTTGCTTTGAGTTGTAGATCCTATCCCATCTTTGGGGATTTTCCTCACTCTTCCTTCTGTTTCCTTTTGCTTTCCCTTTTATTTTTATAAGAAGTTCAAGTCTTCCTTATTTTAAAGATTCTTCTTAAAAGCATGTGTCCTCTTCTAAATACTTTGTAGAACTCTGTCTACTTCATTTTAAAGCTAGTGTTATGAAGGAGCAGGCCCCACTCACCGACTTGGCTGCCCGTTTTGCTGTCATTGTGAACCTCCTGTCACCTGGTGTGTGGTCCTGCCACTCCTCTGAAACTTCTTTGCTGGCCTCAGTGACCTCCTCATCGCTAAATCCAATGGAAACAGTTCTTTCTATATTCTTACAATCTCTCCGAATAAGACACACTTTTAGAAATGTTTCCACCTCTGCCTTCATGATGCTGCCCCTTTCGTAGGGTTTCTGCACTTAGCTGCTCCTTTTCAGTCTTTTGGAGTACTCTGTCAGCCCGCTCCATATGCTCTGCAGAGTTCTTTCCTAAACTCTTCAAACTGCACTGTCTCTGGATACTTTCATCCCCATCTGTGTTTTTCACTATTACCTCTCCATCATTGGCAGCCAGATTTCTATATCCAGGTGTCTCTCTTGCATGCCAAAAGAACCCCATCTTTCCACTTGAAAGTCCCCCAGGAATCTCAAACTTGACATATACCAAAATGAATCTCTTTCTTTCATCACCCAGCTGTTCCTTCTCTATTTTCTTTTATCTATTTTATAATTCAAATTCTCTCTAAGTGATCACAGATCATGAAGATGTATGTCCCATGTAATGCCCACCATAGAGCATTCACTGCAGTGGAGGTTCCTGTCAGGTGGACAAAACCTGTAGGTGTCAGTTAGCTTGTCCCAGCCATCTCAGTGCTTGCTCAATGGGCTCATGGAAAAAGTGGTTATGGTGGCCAGGATGGAGAATATGTGTGGGCTCAACAACCTGACTTCTCTTTGCCAACACTGATCTGGCTAATGCTACAGCTCAGTACCTAATCTGTCAGCTGCACAGACCTACATTGAAACTCAGCCATCAACTGGGTTGGTGTCTTTATTCTCCAAGTGGCCAGTCAGCCAACTGGTGGTAGGTTGATTACATTGGTCTTTTTCATCATAGAATGGGCAGAAATTCACCTTCACTGGAATAGATATATTCTGGGCATGGATTTGCATTCCTTGCTCTAAAGCTTCTATCAGCATCATCGGTGGACTCACAGTGGCTTTGCCCACTGCCGTGGCATTCTTCTCAGCACTGAGTCTGATCAAGGAATTCATTTCACAGTGTAAGAAGTGCAGCAATGAACTTATACCCATGGAATTAACTGGACTTACCATATACCCCCAAGCCCAGAAGTGGCTTACCTAATTGAAGATGGAATGGCTTACTGAAGACTCAATTATGTTGCCAGTTGGGATTCAACACTCTGAAAGGAGAAGGTTCTGTTTTTCAGGATGCAGTATGGGCTTTGCATCAGAGACTATTATGATATGCACTATTATGATATGAAATAGCCAGAATACATAGATCTGGGAATGAGGAGAAGAAGAGAGAGTGAATTCTCTCACTACTACATCTAATAATCCATTCATGTAATGTTTGTTTCATGTGCCTGGCAACTTTGAACTTTGCTAATTTGAAGCCACCCCCCCCCCAGGGTGTTAGGTTTTTCATTGTGGCCAAGATACCTGACAAAAACAACTTAGAGGAGGAAAGGTTTATTTGGCTCATGGTTTCAGAGATTCAGTCAATGATTGGTCAACTCTAAAGCAGAAACAGCTGCAGGGCACAGCAGAAGGAAGAGGAAGAGGAGGAGGAGCAGGAGGTGGAAAAGGAGGAGGAAGAGGAGGAAGCCAGGGACAGATGTAGTCCTCAGGCCATGTTCCCAGTGGCCCACCTCCTTCAGCCATGCCCCATCTCTGAACTTGGCTGCATTGGGGATCAGGTTTCAACACGGGCTTTTGGAAAGTCACCCCAGATCTAAACCATATTGGGAATGCCTTCATCAGCAATCACAGCAATGATTTGCTGAATTTGAGAAGCTTGCTACTTTTTCATTTGAGGCTGTTTTTACCACTAACCTACAAACCCCAAATGAAGTTACCCTACTGGCTGGAGTGATTGATTCCAACTACCAAAAGGAAATTGAGTTGCTGCTATACATGGTGAAAAGAAGGACTGTATGGCTTCCATGGGATTCTCTGGGATACCCCTTAGCAGTTCCATGACCAATAGTAAAGGTTCATGAAAAGTTATAACAACACAAAAACAGGCAGGACAACTGAGGACTCACTCTTCTGAATGAAGTTTTGGTTCTCTGTACCAGATAAAGAAATTAAGCACTGAGTTTCTAACTGAGGGCAGGGAAAATGTAGACCAGAGCTGTCAGCTATGAATGACCTTTGAAGCCAGCTACTAAAACAAGGACTGGAAAAGCTCTGAATTTTATCTTTGCCTGTTATATATTTATGTGTGTATGCGATTTTTTCTGTCTCCCCCACTCCATTTTTATTTTTATACAGGTTGGTGATACTTAACCCTGCACTATAGTCTTTAGGTAAGAAGATAGTCAGTGGACCTATGATGGAATTTGAGGGGTAATTAATGTAGTCAGTAATGGATACAGTGACTATATCTCTTATTTTGGTGAAGAGTGAGCTTTTCTTCACTTGGAAGAATAGTGATATCCTGTTAGATGGAAATATAAAGTTGTTTAATTGTGCTGAACTCAAATGTGTGAAGAAGAGCAACTATGGGAAGGGATGTGTTGTTCTGGTTATCCATTCATTATCGTTCTATGACAATGGAGCTGAGCCCTTAGCAATTTCTCCCTTACAGGAGTGAACATCACATTAAGATTTGCCAGTCTAGAGTGCTAGAGAGACACTGCAGGAAGACAGTGCTTCTTTTCATTTCTGGTGTCCTCCTCCTGCAGAGTGTGTGTGCGCATGACTGCACAAATGAGTGCCTGTCTTCTGCAGTGCCCAGGGGCTGGCAGCACAGAGCATTTCCTGTGGGCAGCTTTGTGGTGGAGGGTTACCAGCAAATCAGGCAGCTTGATTCCAGCAGCTTGTAGTGGAGTGGGATGATGGGCACATCCCTGTGACCACCTTCCTCTTTGGGCATCTGCATCACGGAATGCTCCTGGCAAGGTTACCTCCTCCTGAACTTTCCCTATACCCCTTTAGGTAACTTTTCCATGAGTTCTGAGACAGGCTCCTTTCTGAAGATGGCTTTCCCTTGCACTTCAGAGTAGCTTTCCAGCAAGTTCCAAAACATGAGTCGGGTGTGGTGGCACACGCTTGTAATCCCAGTACTTAGGAGGCTGAGACTGGAGGATCCGGGTTCGCAGCCAGCCTTAGCTACTTAGTGAGGTCCTCTGCAACTTAGTAAGACCCTATTTCAAAAAATAAAGACTAAAAAATAGGGCTGGGTGTGTAGCCTGGAGGTAGAATGTCCCTAGGTTCAATCCCTGGTGCCGCAAAAAAAAAAAAAGTTCCAAAACACAATGCTTCAGTGAACTTCTCTATCATCCAGTGAGCCATGCCACACCCTCTTCAACCATGCCTGAATGTCAGCCCTGGTAGGGGGTGGCCTCTTCCTTGGGCTCCCCATCTCAGTCTTAGGGGTGGGCATTGCTCAGTGCCTACCTTTCCCTTTTTTTTTTTTTAAAGTTCTCTTTATCTCTCACAAGCAAATTTCCCCTTATTCTAAAAATTCCTTGTTCAAACTACCATGTGATTTTTGTCTCCTGATTGAACCTTGGCTGATACTTCCTCTCACAGAAACCAGATGGCATTAAGTGGTGAAATTCTTGGCTGTGGTCATTTAAATTGTTCAGATTATGTCTCTGCTTCAAGGAAATGTCTTGTTCCTGCCAAAAGAGATGAACACAAGATTGGAGCCCGTGCCTCACCACCTCTCCTGAATTCTGAGGGTGTCAAGATGAAAAGAACACTGCTCTCGGATACAGGGAGGTGGCTGGAATTGACTGGACAGTGCTCAGATCTATTGTGTATGTGGAAGCCACCGGCAAGGGGCTCCTTGACTGCATTGGGTCCTTCTGGCTCAAGCATTCTCTTTCTCTCTCTCTCTCTCTCTCTCCCTCCCTCCCTCTCTCCCTCTCTCCCTCCCTCTCTCTTTCTCTCTCTCTCTCTCTGGAAATGGAACGATTAAGGCAACAGGACAATTCTCCTGTATCCCTGATAAGAAGGAAGCTGGACCAAAAGAGAAAAGCCATGTTAAGGGCAGATTGGTGGAGGAAATGCTCTGGTTCAGTTAGCTACAAAGGTGTTTATAGATTAAGGTGGTGCCTGAACTTTGCATTTCTGTTACCTGTCTGATAAATGCACATTATACAGGAGCAGAATAATTAAAATTGAAAATAAGAAAATGTATTTAAAACCAATGAAACCAAAGGTGGGGGAGAAAAGTGAGGCTGAAATCAAAGAAACCGAATGAAAGGAATAAAAATAATACTTTCAACAGGTTAAAAAAACAAAACCAGAAGCTCAGGATTTAAAGAGCATAGCCAGGGAAACATGTGATAAAGGAATTAGAAACGTAGATGTTGAAATCAAAGCTTAGAATCCCAAGGATATGGTTGTGACTAAAGCTACAATGAAAAAGGAAACAAGCATCTTGTAAAGTGGAAAACAATAGAGGGGAAATTAAATGGAGTATAAAGAGTAAGCCAGGTAGCTGCAGCATTTTAAAGGAAGATTTATAATAAGCTAAAACCAGTCAAAGGACTATCACATTCTCTAGATGCTAAACATTTAGAGAACAAAACAGACTAGAAATTAAATGTGGAAGGCAAGAGATAAAACAATTTAAAACATGAGAAGAGCAAACTTTTTTTAAAAAAAAAAACAAACCATCTGCTTTTTAAGTTTGTTACTATTATTCTCCAGATACTAAACTTGTCACAGAACAGGTCAGGGTTTCTTTAGGCCAAAGCCAAAGGTGGAAAAACAGTTCAAAATGTTTAGCTTCCTCTAGTTCCTCTGTCTAAAGGCTTCTGTCTCCTGTGTCTGTGTGGTTTTTAACAATATCTTGAGGAGCTGGGTGTGGAAACAGCCCAGAAGGGTACCCTCTCCCTCAGGGAGCCCGTTGCCTGCCTCTGCTCTGTGAGAAGTCCTGTGTACAGGTAGCTCACCTCTCACCTGGTAGCCCAGGAGCGATACTCTAACTATGTTGTTGCCTTCATAGCTCTTGGTGCTGAAGCTGTTATGGACCCGCCATCCTTCCCCCATCCCCATGGCTGCAGCTCAGACAGTCATGTTTTGTAATATTTCTGGCTTCACCAGCAAGTTGGTGGCTTTCGAATGTTTTGGCTGCCACCCACAGTAAGAAATACACTTCATATTGTGACTCAGTGCATATATGTGTACATATCTAAGTGACTGCAAAAGAAAATTTTACAAAATAAGACCCTATTTAATATCATGCACACATTATTTTTATTCTTCTGTATTCTGTATCATAGAATTGTCTCAGATGGGACCTAGATTAGTGGTTTTCAAAAATATTTTGCTTCCATCTATACTAGGAAGTACATTTTACACTTTGTTCCAATGCATGTGTATGTGTATGCATCTATAAAATTAAGAGAAAATTTTACATTCCAATGCTGACTGTTCATATAGTACCCCTTTAAATTTTCTCTTACATTTTTATAATTTTTTATTATTCCATTACAATTATACATCATAGCGAAGTTCAATATGATAAAAACACATGCTCTTGGTATATTTCCTTCCACATTGCTTGATAGTTCTGTTTATGAATTCCTAGAAACATATAGCTATATTTGCATCTCCAGGCCTCCTACCAAGCCAACTCAATGAGAAAATGGAGAATCACAGCTGAGGAAAGTGCCCAACAGAGGGGTAAAGTCATCATAAACATCTTTGTACTAACAATGCACTTTACTGCTCTCTATTGCTGATTTCTTCTATACATTGTGTCCTTGTTCCCCCAACAGTTGTGAAGTATAAGTGCCTTCTATGTGGATCACACAGCCTCTATCTCTAAGATGTTTGCATACAGGATGGGCAGGTAAAATACTGGTGAAGAGAGAGAGAGCTGCAGAAGAGTTTGTAGAAGATGTCACTGAATTGAGAGTATGTGTTAGACATAGTTTTTTTTAATCAACAGAAACCTCAACACAAGTATGCTTAAATATAAAGTAGAATCTATTGACATAACTGAAAGTCCAGGAGAGCTTTGTCTTCAGACGCAGCTTGATCCAATAATAATGACATCATTGAACCCAACAGTGTTCTAAGAAGCATCTGTCGGCTCTGCTTCCCTTGAGATGCTTCTGTTCTCAGGGTGACACCCCTGTGGTAGCAAATGTGGCTACAGCACTCCAGAACCCTAAGCACCAAGAGCTGGGAGGAGAGTTTGTTTCCCTGCTTAGTGCCATGTCCCCAATCCTGAGTCATCTATTGTTCCTGCCAATGGGGTTATATTGGACAGGGTTCTCTAGATTAACAGAATACACAGAATGAGTATATTTGAAAAAAGGGATTTATCAGATGGGCTTACAGTTTGAAGCAATGTAGTCCCAGGTTCTGACTGCACGTGGAGAGTCAGAGGAACCAGTAGCTGGTCGAATGGTCTAAGAGCTGGAGTCTTAGGATCGGAGCAACCACTAATTCAGTCCCA
>PVJS01044434.1:0-16654 GCA_004027185.1 Glis glis
ACACACACACACACACACACACACACACACACACACAAAGAAATATAAATCACTCTAAAGAAGAAGAAGAAGAAGGAAAAAAAAAAACCCTTCCAAGCTCACATACCCAGAGCTACTCTTAACATCTTGGTATATTTATTTCCCTATCTTCTGTTTTTAACTTTTTTGTTTTATTTTGTTTCTGATGGTGCTGGGAATCAAACCCCAGGCCTCACACCTTAGGTTTCGTTAAGTGTCTATATACCTTCTCAAAAGAGAAAGAAAGGAAAGGAAACCATCATACTGTTTATATTCTTTTGGATCCGGCTTTCTGTTTTAATTTTTATGTTTTCCTCATGTGGCATTTCTCTGTGCCACTAAAGAGTCTCCGAAATGATGATTTATTTTAATGGCTCCATTCTAAGGAGCCATCATCATTTCTTTTATTGACCTCTTCCTGTTGGACCTTTGGGTTATTTCCACTGTTTTACTGTGAATACCCGTAAATATCCGCGTGCCTCCATCTCTCTGTGGATTCTGACATTTCCTCAGGGTCGCTTGTTGCAAGTGGAGTTTTACTGGGTCAGAGGGTAGGAACTTTTTTTTTTAATATTGCCAAAGTATTTCCCAGAAAAGGTAGACTGGTTCCCACCCTCGCTTGGGGTGAGGAGGTCGCAGGTCATTGTCTCTGGCGACTGGGCCCCACCATGAAAGCAAGAGGCGAGGCCCCTCCTCCTCGCTCCCTCCCTGGCCCGGTGGCCCAGGGCCCACGGAGGGGGACCCCACCACCAGGGCTGAGGGCTAGGGCAACCTGCGCACCCCGGGAGCAGCTCCGAGGCTGACGTGCGACACTCACGGGGGGTTTGTGTGATCTGTCCCCCAGGGCTCTGAATGGAATGCATCCAACCTGGAGGAGCTGCAAGGCTCAGGGTGAGTCTACTCCCCCTGTCTTCACTATGGGGGTTGGGACCTCGGGCTGCCTGCCTCTAATTGCCTGCACCCTGGTCTCTGAAGTGGCCGGAGGGGCTGATTTGCCTAGCCAAACAGATGTGCTTCAAAATGCCACGTCCTGAATAATTCATGGGTTTTAGATTTTTTTTTTCCTGGAGTCTTGTGAGATTGTGTGTGTCAGGAGAAGCTTTCTAAATGACACTCAGATGGTATCCGGGACAGCCTGGACCTAACGAGGCTCCCAGCTTCCTCCCACCGCCTCGCTGCCCTGCAGAGGTGCTGAGAATCCGAGCGGGGGCGCACTTCTTGGTTGGCTGTTCAGTCAGTCAGCAACCCAGAAACCTGGACCACTCCGGGCTCCATCAGAGGTTAGGGTTTGGGGCCTGCTGGGAATCTTGCAACCAAATGCTCATTGTTGGCCAGAAATAATATGCCTGTCTGTGAGAAATAAATGCTCAGCAACAGGAATGAAAAACGCTTCGACCTAGACCTTCAAGAACAGATGTCTGGACTTTTTTTTTTCTTTTAAACAACACAGCCACAAAATCGCCATTCTGTGGGTTTCACATGATGGCATTCTTGAATTACTACATTTGAAAACCAAGACTAAACAAATCTTAAAATATATCTTTAGAACTACTGGTTAAGATGTGTTCTTTCAACAGAGTGTTCTTCAAATGTGGGGTGGAATTCTCTGTGCTTCCATGTTGCTGGGAAGAGATGCTTTTCTGCCTCCGAGCTGCACCTCCAGCCGCGAACCCGGATCCTCCAGTCCCAGCCTCCCAAGTACTGGGATTACAAGCGTGCGCCACCACGCCCAGCTTAAAGATCTTTGAATGCATCATATGTATTCACTTAGGAAAACTATTTGAGATGTTTTCTAACTCCTGAAGTTAGAAATAATCTTCTTCAGAGCCGGGCGTGATGGCGCACGCTTGTAATCCCAGTGCTTGGGAGGCTGAGACAGAAGGATCACAGGTTCACTAAGTTGTGGATCCAGGTTCGCGACCAGCCTCAGCTACTTAGGGCTGGGACTGTAGCCCGGAAGTAGAATGCCCCTGAGTTCAATCCCCAGTACCACAAAAAAAAAAAAAAATAGTGCTTAGGGGTGTAGCTTGGAGGTAGAAGGCCCCTGGTTTCAATCCCTAGTACTGAAAAAAAAATAGAAATAAAAAAGACTGGGGGTATCACGCCCCAGAGTTCAATCCCCAATACAAAAAAAAAAGAAATGTATTTAAGTAACACATACATTTACTTTCCAGAATTAAAATTGCTTAGCAGTGCCTTGAACTGAGTTTTTTTAAATAAAAGAGGGTTTTTTTGTATAAATATAATACATTCTCATCATATAGAGGGAATACCAAAAAAATTACTTTTAAGGAAAAAAACAAAAGTCCCATCACAAACATATACAATTTATTTATGTATATTTAATTTTTTTCTCTGCTTTTTTTTTCAGTATTAGAGATTGAACCCAGGGACATTCTACCTCCGGGCTACACCCCAGCCCTTTTTCATTTTTATTTTTTATTTTTAATTTTTTTTATTTTGCGGTACCGGGGATTGAACCCAGGGGCATTCTACCTCCGGGCTACACCCCCGGCCCTATTTTTTTATACTTTATTTTGAAACCGGGTCTCACGAAGTTGCGGAGGGCCTCACTAGGTAGAGACAGAGAGAGAGACAGGGAGAGAGAGAGAGAGAGAGCGAGCTGAGGCTGGCCGCGAACCCGGATCCTCCAGTCTCCGCCTCCCAAAGTACTGGGATTACAAGCGTGCGCCACCACGTCCGGCTCTCATTTTTATTTTGAAACAGGGTCTTGCTAACTTGCTGAGGCTAGCCTTGAACCTGCAATCCTCCTGTCTCAGCTTCGCAAGTACTGGGATTATAGACGAGCACCATCGTGCCCAGCTCTCTGCTAGTTTGTTTGTGGGTTTTTTTTTTTTTTTGTAGCTCCTTATTCTGATTCTCTACTTTTTCCCCCATCTTTTTCTCATTGCAGGGTTGATTACATTTTAAATGTCACTAGAGAAATAGACAACTTTTTTCCTGGCCTGTTTGCCTATCATAACATCCGGGTGTATGACGAGGAGACCACAGACCTGCTTGCCCATTGGAATGAAGCGTATCACTTCATAAACAAAGCCAAGTGAGTGTCCAGGGAGCCGGTCTGCGGGAGAAAGTGACTGGCACAGGCTGGGTGGGCGACACGAATGGCGGTCAGTGGCGGAGGCTGGGTGGGCGACACGAATGGCGGTCAGTGGCGGACACGGAAGTCGGCTGCCTGAGGGAGCTTCCACGCCCGAGGGACCCTGGCTGTCCAAGACGGGAAGGTGTTGGTCTTCCCCAGGCAGAGGGTCCAGTGAGATTATTCTCACCCACCTGTCTTTGATTATGACACTGACCCCCATGTTTGCCATCAGCACCGTTTACAGGCAGGGAGCCAAGATGGCGTGGACTTGGGAGGTTTTCCCTGGGGGGTAGCGGGCACGTACCAGGCTTAGAGCTCTTCGGGGACTATTCCCCACAGAAGGACTGTCTCCTCTCCTCAAGCTAGTGAGGTTCCTGGGCACCCAGAATGAGACAGAGGTGGGGCCCCTGAGCAGCGACCCCACCCACCTCTCCCCACCCTGTTCTCCTGTGGAACAACTGTCTTATTGAAGTCCAGAGCGGAGATAACCCTTTGAGATGCTATCAAGAGAAACACCCCGGGCTTTTGTACCCGTCCAGGTCAAAGCTACCTGGTGTGTCCTTACCACGTCCTACTGCCTTTCTTTCCCAAGGGATAGACTTGAGGCCTGCTCCCACCTGGTGGGTCCGCCTTCTGCACAAATAGAGTTTCACAGGTGTGGCCCTTACGGGCCGATGGCGCTGGCCCCGGCTTTTCTGAGTCTGGCAAATCAGCCACATCCGGGACAGCGCTGCCTCCTTCCAAATAGCAGATGAGCCCGTCTTCCTCCCCGGCTTCTCTCCGCCTTGACCTCGTGGGGCCTGGCTCTCGCCCTGGGCCCTCCTGTCCCCAGGGCTGTGCAGTTTCGCTCCGCTGACCCCATTTTCCACAGTAGCTCATTCACTGTCTCCAGCTGCTATAGCAGCTGAGCAGCTTTTGCAGAAATCCCCTGAGCTGCCCAGTTGCTTCCCAGGAAAGTGTATTAGGTGCTTCAGCCTCTCCCAGCGACCCGAAAGACTCCCGCTTGGTCCCTGAAGGCCTGTGGGAGCGCTCCCTGCACAGCCCGCTAGGCCAGGACCGATTTGTCTCGACTTCCCGTTGTGTGCTAATTGATTTGACAGCCAAGTTATTTCCTTTAGAGGGTGTGTGGAATCTGCTCCGTAAACAGTAGGACACTGGAGCGTTGGGAAAACCTGGGCAGAGACGCTGCTGAGGATGTTGACCCCCCCCCACTCCCACCCCTGCAGGAGGAACCACTCCAAGTGCCTAGTCCACTGCAAAATGGGCGTCAGCCGGTCGGCGTCCACCGTCATCGCCTACGCCATGAAGGAGTTTGGCTGGCCCCTGGAAAAGGCATACAACTATGTAAAGCAGAAGCGGAGCATCACGCGGCCCAACGCTGGCTTCATGAGGCAGCTGTCTGAGTATGAAGGCATTTTGGACGCGAGGTAGGTGCCCGCCGGGAGAGAGGGTTGGCAGGCCGAGCCCGGGAGCCCTGGGCGCCGCAGCACCCCAGCATGTTCCCGCCGGGCCTGGCAGCGGCTCCTCCAGCTAAAAGCCTGCCTCTCGGGGGGAGTTGGTTTGAGAATAACAACTATTGTTTAGGCTTTGATTAGCGGTTTCCAGGAGGGCTGTTTTGATTTCGTTGGCACATGCACAAAGCTTGCTTTGCTCCCGGATGGAAGGGTGCCTGACTCCTCATCCAAGGCACGGCCTGGTGTGTGGCGTGGGCATGTCATATCCTGTTTCCTGAGCACCTGCTTCGTGCCAAGCCCTGTGAGCAGACTTCGCGGCGGGGCAAGCCCAGGGGCAGCAGAGGCGACTGGCCAGGTCCCGCACGGACACGCTGGGCAGGCCAGACAAGCTTGTCGGTCTCCCTGAGCCTCAGTTCCCTCTTCTGAGTTAAGAATTAATACCTCCCTGGCCAGGCGTGGTGGTGCACGCTTGTAATCCCAGTACTTGGGAGGCTGAGACAGGAGGATCGCAGGTTTGAGGCCAGCCTCAGCAACTTAGTGAGGACATTTGCAACTTAGTGAGACCCTGTTTCTAAATAAAAAATAAAATGGGGCTGGGGGTATAGCCCAGAAGTAGATTGCCTCTAGGTTCAATCCCCAGCACCACACACACAGCCAAAAAAGAATTAATACCTCCCTGAGACAGGCATGTGGAGCACGCTTGTAATCCCAGTACTTGGGAGGCTGAGACAGTAGGATCGCAGATTCAAGGCCAGCCTCAGCAACTTAGCGAGACCTTCAGCAATTTAGCAAGACCCTGTTTCAAAGTAAAAAAAAATAAAAATAAAAAAGGGCTAGGGGTATAGCTCAGAGGTAGAGTGTCCCTGGGTTTAATCCCTAGTACAAACAAACAAACCAAACAGAGTATAATGGTCCCTCACAAAGCTAAAAAATAGAATTATTATGTGATCCAACAATTCCACTGTTGGGTATATACCCAAAAGAATTGAAAGCAAGGAATCAAAGAGATATTTATTTATTTATTTTATTTTTGGCAGTGCCGGGACCTGAGGTTGTCCCGCCACTCAAGGCAATCCCAGACAGACCCCGCTACAACTCCAGGACCCAGGCTCTCCAGGCAGGAGCTGGCCACTCAGACTCGCCCTCCTTCCCCCGTCCCTCTCCATGCAATGCGTCCCTCTCCACGCAGTGTGTCCCTCTCCACGCAGTGTGTCCAAGAGTCAGGCCTCCTCGGATTCTTCCTGACCAGTGCAGGAAGGAAGGCTCGTGCAGGTCTGCAGCAGCCCCGGCCATCTCTAGACTCCTGTGCTATCGCGCAGAGCAGCTGGACAGGTCCCCAGGCGGGGATGGAGGAGGAGGCTCCCTTAGCCTGTCAGACACTTGCTGCCCTGGGCGCAGCCTAAATAGGGGTCTGCAGGTTCGCAGCACTGTGACTTTGCCCTTGAATTGCAGCCCGATGGAGCATGCGTGCAGTCGTCAATGACGAGATGCTCCCTTGCCCTGAGGAACAGCGGCACATCCTGAGTTCACACGGCGCTTGCGCGTACTTTTCTCGCCTTCGCCCACACATTCCCTACTGCTTGTACGCTGAGGTCCATAGAGGGACTTTAGTTGACTTATTTCATTATAACTCTTCTCTCTTTCTTGGCTCATGTATTGTTTTTGTTTTTATTATTTTATTTTTTGGTACTGGGGATTGAACCCAGGGGCATTCTACCTCTGAGCTACACCTCCAGCTCTTTTTAATTTGGAACAGGATCTCACTAAGTTGCTGAGGCTGGCCTTGAACCTGAGATCCTCCTGTCTCAGTCTCCCAAGTCCTGGGATTACAGGCGTGTGCCACCATGCCCAGCTTGGCTTATGTTTTATTTATTGTGTGTGTGTGTGTGTGTGTGTGTGTGTGTGTGTGCGCGCGCGCGCACGCGCATGTGTGTGGTACAGGCGTGCCCCACCATACCCAGCTTTATCTTTATTTTGAAACAGAGTCTCATTAAGTTGCAGAGGGCCTCACTAAGTTGCTGGGGTTGGCCGTGAACCTGCAATCCTCCTGTCTCAGCCTCCCAAGTACTGGGATTACAAGCGTGCACCACTACACCCAGTGGTTTATGTTTTAAAAATGTATTATAAAGCCAGGCGTGCTGACGCACACAGAGCAGGGGGACAAACACCGAGACACACGTTACAAGTGAAGACCCCCGTAGCGTGTCTGCTAGGATGTCATTACATGGTAGAAAGTCTCCGGAGGTTTCTCCAGAGGTCCTAGTACTGGATTTCTTTCCATCCTTGTGTGTCATTGGGACAAAGGTCAGAGAGAGGCTTTCCCTGAAGGAGCCCAACCCCCTCTGGCGATACCTGACTTCGGGCTCCCCCTTGCCCGCTCTGCTACCGCCTCCCTGGGACCCTCTGCTGTCCCCTCCTCCTTCACCTTCTGCTGTCCCTTCTCCCCACAGCAAACAGCGGCACAACAAGCTATGGCGCCAGCAGACGGAAAGCAGCCTCCAGCAGCCCGCGGATGACCCTGCGGAGCCCGGCGACTTCTTGCCAGAGATCCTGGGTGACAGCCAGCCGCCCTGCTTGGACGATGCGGCCCAGCTCGGGCTCACAGGAAGCCGGGCCCCAGGAGGGCGCTCTCTCCCCTGCTGTTTCCGGAGACTCTCAGACCCCCTCCTACCTCCCCCTGACGGGGACACTGACAACCTGGTCCACCTGGAGGACCTGGAGAGGGACGCGCTTCTGGAGGAAGCCGCTCCGCCAGCAGAGGCTCCCAAGCTGGCCAGAGCGCCCCCGGAAGGCGCCGGAGCCTGTGAGAAGGAGGTGAAGAAGAGGCTGGAGTTCGGGAGCCCCCGAGCCCTGAGCGGTTCCTGGCCACAGGCGGAGGAGATGGAAAGGGACGAGGGTCTGGGAGCGGGGAGGTGGGGGCGGCCCTCGGCGCAGCGCGACCGCAGTCTCCTGGACCAGGAGAACCTGAACAATAACAACAGCAAGAGGAGCTGTCCCGATGACTTTGAGGTAGGCATGGGACCGGTGTGTGGGGACAACGCTCCGCATCGCTTCCATCCTGTCCCCGGAAACAGCCCCTCGGCAGCATCCTCTGCTGGGCCAGCGGCACGCGTCTCCAGCCCCCCGGGGGTTTATTTCAGAGGGGGCTCTGAGGGCTGATAGGAAACGTGGAGCCTACCTGTCTAATGGATCAGGGATCTGTGGAGAATAACCAGACCCTCCGCACCCCCTTCACCCCGTGCACCTTATTCATTCTCTTTGTGTGTGCATGTGTGTGGTGGGGGGTTACTAGGGGTTGAACCCAGGGGCATTCTACCTCTGAGCTGCACCCCCAGTCCTTCTGGCCGAGGTGAGGATTCCAGAGCCAGGCTGCATTCATGCTGGGTAGAAAGGGCTCCATCTTCAGGCCGCATACCCCAAGGCTCCTTTCAAGAGCCTCTAGGTGGACCAGGCTGCCAGGACTCTCAGTGTTTCTGGCAGAAATGCTATTTCATGTCATTTTCCAGTGCTGAGAGTTGCAGGAATAGTTACCCTGCTCTCCAGATGAGACCTCAGCCTAGAAAAGGGTTGCCCTGGTCAGGCGGCAGAGCGGGTGGAGAGGGGAGGTTCTGGGAGGCCCGGCTTGCCCGACCATGCTGGCCGGGTGAGGGAAGGCTTGCCCGGGACCTAGGGTCTTCTTGGCTTCTGGGAAGTTTGATTTTGTGTCTCTTGGTCGTCTTGAGCCTCCACGGTCAGGTGGGTTCTGGGAGGTCGCTATCTCTGAGCTTAATGAAGGGAAAGCGCTGCCCCCCAGCCCCGCCCGGACCCTGCTCCTTCCCGGCCCTCAGGTTTGGGTCTTGGGCTCAGGACTGTTCTGTCTCATGGCCTTCTTGTCCTCTTGCAGCATGACGCCATGTTCGGGATCCTTAACAAAGTGAAGCCAACATATAAATCGTGTGCCGACTGCATGTACCCTGCAGCCAGCGGGGCTCCTGAGGCCTTCGGCGAGCGACGCGAGGACCCCGGTGCTCCCGCCATCTGCACCCAGCCAGCCTTCTTGCCCCACGTCACATCTTCCCCTGTGGCCCACGTGTCCGGCAGCAGGTCCCGAGGTCTGGAGAAGCCGGCCTTGGGCTCAGCTGACACCCCCACATTCCCACCACCAGCAGGCTCCCGGAGACCAGATGCTGCAGCCGCTCCGGAGCTGCCAGCTAGCCTTTCAGAACCTTCCAGAGAGACCCCAAGAGTCCTACCAAAGCCCCTCCCGTTGAAAAATTCTCACTGTGATAAGAACCCTCCCAGCACAGAAGTAGCCAAGGAAGAATCGCCACCCCGGAAAGATGCGAAGCCTGCCAAGGACCTGAGGCTCCTGTTCAGTAACGAATCCGAGAAACCCACAACCAACAGCTACTTGATGCAGCACCAGGAGTCCATCATCCAGCTGCAGCGGGCCGGCCTGGTCCGCAAGCACACCAAAGAGCTGGAGAGGCTCAAGAGCCTGCCCGCGGCCGCCTGCAGGGACAGCACCACCAGCAGGCTGGAGGCCAGCATACCCGAAGAGCACCAGGAGCTGGCTCCGCTCCCCGCCCCGGGCACCCCAGCTTTGCCCAGCCGAGCGGGGGACGACGAGAAACCCGAGGCCGGCCCCGCGCCATCGGAAGGGGCCTCGCTGAAGAGCCCCCCTCCCTTCCTCTCCCGCCTGGATCACACCAGTAACTTCTCCAAAGACTTCCTGAAGACCATCTGCTACACCCCCACCTCGTCTTCCATGAGCTCCAACATGACGCGGAGCTCCAGCAGCGACAGCATCCACAGCGTGCGCGGGAAGCCGGGGCTGGTGAAGCAGCGGACGCAGGAGATCGAGACGCGGCTCCGGCTGGCCGGCCTCACCGTCTCCTCCCCGCTGAAGCGCTCGCACTCTCTCGCCAAGCTCGGGAGCCTCAACTTCTCCACGGAAGACCTGTCTAGTGAGGCCGACGCGTCCACCATCGCTGACTCTCAGGAGGCCAAGTGGAGCGAGTCTTCCTGCTTGCACGAACCCCAGGCCGCCCCGAGCAACCCCCCAGCAACCTCCAAGCCATCAGGGAAATCCGCTTCAGAAAACTTGAAGAGCCCCTCCTGGGCGAGCAAAAGCTGACCCGCCCTTTGCTGCGGGAACTTTCCTTTTTATACGACCCCTTCCTTAGTTTCACTGTGCATTTCGATCCGCCCTTTACATCTCGATTTGTCTTAAGCAACCGAAGCGTTCCCCCCTCTTGCTATAGAGAGGAGAAGAAACAAGAATAACCAACCTGCAGCACAAGAGGAAAGGGGGGCTACCAGGTGTGTGGCCTGGGAGATCCGGGAACTGTCAGCCAGTGAACAGGAAACTCTGTCCTCGAGTTCTGTGTCTGAAGAGAACCATGTTTTAAGAAGAGCAGGTAGAGATGTGCACGCACATCCAGTCCTGCGTTTGCAACGTGCAGAGGAGGAGTCACGGCCATGCTGTCCTTGCTGTGGCCCGCGTTGCTAGCTCATTCCAGCCCTTGCAGGAAACCCTTGGCTGGCAGCATCAGTCCTACCTCTGTTCTTGCTGTCCTTTTTGTTCTTCAAACACAATAGTGACCAAGGCTTGTTCCAGGGAATACTGCTGAGTCAGGAGGGATTTTTTCCCAAAGTGATTTTTTCGGGGGAGGGGCTAATACCCCTGCAATGTCATCTTTCAACTCGACCACACTGAGCAATGCTAGGCAAAGTCATGCGCGCTGTTGTTGAGGAGGAACTCCGTGCTGAGCAGCGGTCGGTCGCCTGCGCGGTTGAAGTCCCCTGACCTGGCTCTGTTGTGGCGGAGTGACGGGTGTGTGGCCAGCACTGGGGTCGGTTGAGGGGGAACGTGTGTGATACTCTCTGCTGTGGCTGGTGGTGAGGTGGACATCGTCCCCAGTTGGGGGTGAAGGAACCGTGGTTGAGCCCTATCTTCTGGTGACCCGGATGTGGTTGTGTTTGGGGTTTGGAAGTGCTGGAGTATCTGGGATGTGGATCGTCCCACCAGGAGCCCGGACCCGCAGGCTCAGGCGGTCCTGTCTACTCATGTTTGGGGAGGGAAAGGGCATTTCAAAGGGAGCAACCTTTATGGGTCCTTCTCTAGGAGCCGCGCTGCAGCAGCTTCTCTGTGAGGAGTGCGACTGCTGGAAAGCTTTGCAGATGTTTACAGGTGTCACTTCCATGGGAGAATACTGCTCCCTGGGTCTCCAGCTCTCTCCAGGGGCAGTGGCTGAGCGAAGGAGGCTGTAGTCCAAGCCTGGGCTCTGGGTAACACCTTTGAGAACCAGGTGAGCTGAGCCCGTCATGCAAGCCCCAGGCTCTGGGCTGGAATCCAGAGGCTCATCTGGTGGCCGTAGGCAAGGCAGAATGCCTTTGAAGAGGGAGAAGCAGCTTGGTAGAAAAGCAAAATGGTAGAGCCAGACATGGTGGTGCATACCTATAATCCTAGCATTTGGGAGGCTGAGACAGGAGGATCGCAGGCTTGAAGCCAGCCTCAGCAACTTACTGAGGCCCTCAGCAACCTAGTGAGACCCTATTTCAAAATAAAAAGTAAAAAGGGCTAGGGGTGTACCTTGGAGGTAGAATGCCCCCTGGGTTCAGTTCCCAGGTGAGCGGCTCTGAAAAGCAGATGAACGAGTTGCCATCTTCCATGGGTCATAACTGGGCCCCGACAGCAGCTGTCTGGCAGCACTGGGCAGGGGCTTCAGGAACAAGACTAGTTCACATTTCAACTAGTGCAAAGAGTTTTTGCAAACACCCTCTCCAGGGACTTTTTCTCCCTGGTGTGATTTTTTTCAATGTTATTTCACTTCATAGGGATTTGTTTTCCCACTAGTGTCAATTGAAGTCACCTTAAAAGGGGATTAACCAGCTGGACGCGATGGTGTACACCTGGAATCCCAGTTCTTGGGAGGACTCCAGGTTCGAGGCCAACCTCGGCAACTTAACCAGACCCCCAGCAGCAGCAAGACCCTGTTTCAAAATAAAAAAATAAAAGGGGCTGAGGAAGTAGCTTGGAGGTAGAAGGCCCCTGGGTTTTATCCCTAGTACCAAAAAAAAAAGTGATTATCCACTTATTTCTGAACGCCTGTTGGGTTTTCTTCCTCTCCCTCAGCCAATAAAAGCCTATTTTCAAGAAATACCAAGTTCAATATGTTTTGCCAAACAGAATTTCATGCGGTCGATCAATTTTTATGTCGAGATAATCCTTTCAATTCGGTGATGATAGGCTTTTGTTGGTTTTTAATCACATCTGTGTAGGAGAGTGATAGGTTTTTGAAAACTTTAATTTTGAAAGCCATAATTTTTCTTGTCCAGTTAAAGAGTGGGGGTGGGGAGGATTACAAGTACAAGCAGGTCATTGACTCCTGGCAAACGAACCCATTCATTTTTATAAGCACAGCTAGCACATCCACCCATCTCCACACAGCGCAGGGCGCTGGTCCCACCAGCTAGGCAGAACCAAGCATTTTTGATTTGATGGTTTGCGCTCTAGCTGAGAGAAAAGAGATTTTTCTTGGAGGCCCAGATCCACTGCCAGTAAACATGGCCAATTGGTATTGAAAGTGTTACAGACCCAATTTATACTAGTCTCAGAAAAGAAAGAAAGTTCCATAAGCTCTGTCCCAGCAAAGCCAGAACTTTGTATGTCGTCTTGGGAAAATTCCAAACATGGGTGGTCCAGGGGAGAGGGCCCGGCAGAGGGGACAGAGAGGAAGCTGTGCACGGCACTGATTCGGGGGGTGGCCGTTTTCATCGGGTGCCTTGGTTGAATTAAGGGAAAAAGAGGCTTTCCTAAGCCGCTTGATACCCCGCGCGGCCAGCTGCCCTTCCTGCGTTCACGCGCCTTCGAAAGTTCGGCCGAACCTGCGTCGATCCGGAATGTCTTCTTGTCAGGTTTTAAGTATAAGGGGGACACTGACCACAGAGGGGAAACCAGGCTGCTCTCTGGAAATGGACAGCAACGATTTCCATTTCTTTCTCTTATAGCTGCTTCGGGGTCTTGTAGCCACGTCCCTGGTTGCATGAACTTCCTCAGAGCAAGATTTCTTTCTCTGTGCATCCCCTGCCTCCTTGTTCTCGGTGCAGGGACCCCTGCCAACCTCTGGGCTGGGGGACAGCCGACCCTTTCCGTGGTACCCTGTCACGCCGTGGTTTAAATTCCTCGCCAGGTGCACAGAGATGATCTCACAGCACAAACCCTTTCTCCGCCTGCTTGCCCCGCTTTCTCCACCTCAAAAATTTTCCAGTCAATTCCAAACCCCCCCTCACCCCCTCAGCCCAGAGGAGGCCGCAGGATGGGCCTGATGCCAAATAGAATGGACTTTCAGGGCAACCGTGGACTTCTGCACTCTTGTCTCAGGGCCCATCCGGGGACGTCGACGAGTCCCTCTACTCCCTGAGGGACCATTTCTCCCTAGCAGGAGCAAATACCAAATCATTTAGCTAAGATCATGTTAAGTAACTTTCCCCGAGGCACCTGCAGGGAAGGGGATTGCTTTCTGTCAGTCAGAAATTCTCAGTGACAGAATTTCTTTCTCCCTGCTGGACGTGGTGGCGCACGCTTGGAATCCCAGTAGTTGGGAGGCTGAGACGGGAGGATCCGGGTTCGCGGCCAGCCTCAGCTACTTAGTGAGGCCCTCCACAACTTAGTGAGTCCCTGTTTCAAAATAAAGAAGAAAAAATTGGGCTGGGGGTGTAGCTCAGAGGTATAATGCCCCTGGGTTCCATCCCTAGCACCACACACACAAAAAAAGAATTTCTTTCTCCCAGCCTCCCTGGTTGGCTGGCCATCTAGCAGGGCTCCCCGTAAACCTACAAAACCCTCTGAGGGCAACCACTTCACCTCTGGCACGAGAGCTAGGTAGCTTGGAAACGTGGTGACATCTGGCAGCACGGTCCAGGTTCCCCTGCCCTGGTCCCACTCCCTGGTGTCCTGCTGATGACAGAGGCCAAATGAAGGTCATTGGTTCACCCCAGCACCCAGTCACCCATTTTGTTATTATCTGCTCTGCAATGGGACACCTAGGTGTATGCATCCACTCTGCATGTCTATATGTGTATATGCATATATATTTTAGTATATGCATAAGATCTATACATATATATATATATGAGTGTATGTAACTTGAGTTGTCATCATGTGCATGATTTCTCACCCACACACTTGCTGTGTCACTCAAGCTACAAAGGGATCACCTAGACCAATCTGGAGCGAAGCCTCCCAGTGGCTCCGGGTCCATCTGCAGGTGACAGCCTTGTGCCGCAGCCCCGCCCTCAGCCCCTCCCTGAAACAAGAGTCTTTATACCAGAGCTCCTGGGCCTTGCTGCCTGAGCAGGTACGCTGCTTCCTTCCCCTCTTCCTCTACTGTAATTATTGTTTTACAATTGAGTGCCTTAATAATAGTTTACAAATACTGTGTATTTATGGGGTACGGTTAAGCACTCACCTGTGGCGACTGGGTAGGGTAGTTTGTCTCGTCCCTGGTGGCTGGTGTAGGAGTTGAGTGTTCCTGCACCACTCGTGTGTTTCTTCTGCTATGCAGTTTGACATTGTGTGTTCATGACTACTCCAAGGAGCCTTGCTAGAAGCAGATCACTGGTAGGTCCCCCAGGCCAGGCCGCCCCGGGCTGGCGCTGTGTCCCACGGGAGCCAATGACAGAATGCAATTTGGTTGGCCAGCCAGCTGTGGGGTGGCGCAGGCCAAGCGCCTCTGAGCCACGGCCCAGCACCTCATCCATCCCCTTGCACAATTGAACTCTTGTTTAATACAGGTTTTGTTACCACCTAGCCACCCTCTCTCTCCTCTCTGTTAGCGTCCTGAGCTCTTTTGCAACAAAATGTAGGTACTGGTCCCCCTCCTCCCCAACTAGGAACTCCACCTGAAGAGTTGTTCGATTTTTCAGAAGCTGCCAATGGATTCCGTGTGTTGCGTTATGATATCAATGATTTTTTTAATTGTTTTTCTTCTTGTTTTTTTATATTATATATTTAAAAGGCAGTATCTTTTGTACTGTGAATTTGCAGTAGAAGATGCATAATGCACTTTTTTTTTTTACTTCTGTTGGTGTGTATTGTATATAGTCTGTGTGCTTCTTGTGATGAAAATAAACTTTTTCTTTTTAAACGCCCGATGCCTGAATTTGTGCAAAAGGAAACTGCAGCTTCAACCCTTGCCAAGACAGCCTGACACATGGTAATCATTGTCATCGTCGTCGTCATTACAGACGGTCTTTACTGAGCACCTACTGTATGCTCTGCTCCAGGCCCAAAAACCCGGGTGAGTGAGAACAGAGAACCGAAGGAAGAAATGTTAGCTCTTTGCAGGACCAGTCTTTTTGTCAGTCAGGAATACAGGCCCACATGTGAGTAGTCATTTGTATACCCCCCAAAAAAAGTTACAGCCGGGTGTGGTGGCGCACTCCTGTAATCCCAGTACTTGGGAAGCTGAGATGGGAGGATCGCAGCCTCAGCAAGTAGTGAGACTCCCAGCAACCCAGCAAGACCCTGTTTCAAACTACAAATAAAATACAGCCGGGCGTGGTGGCACATGCTTATAATCCCAGTACTTGGGAGGCTGAGACAGGAGGATCTGGGTTCGTGGCCAGTCTCGGCTACTTAGTGAGGCCCTCCACAACTTCGTGAGACCTGGTTTCAAAATAAAAGTATAAAAAATAGGGCCGGGGGTGTAGATCGGAGGTAGAATGCCCCTGGGTTCAATCCCCAGTACCACAAAAAAAATAAAAAAATAAAAAATAAAATAGAGCAGTGGGTGGGTGTAGCCGGGAGGTAGAATGCCTCTGGGTGCAATCCCCAGTACTACACACACACACACACACACACACACACACACACGTTACCCACCAGGATGTTTGTTTTGTTTTGTTTTGTTTGTTGGGTTTTTTTTTTTTTGCGGTACTGGGGATTGAACCCAGGGGCATTCTACCTCCGACCTACACTCCCAGCTCTATTTTATTCTTTATTTTGAAACCGGGTCCCACTAAGTTGCGGAGGGCCTCACTAAGTAGCTGAGGTTGGCCGCGAACCCGGATCCTCCGGTCTCAGCCTCCCAAGTACTGGGATTACAAGCGTGCACCACCACGCCTGGCTTACCAGGATGTGTCTTGGACTTTGGTTTCTTTTCTAAAGTAGAAAACATTAAGGCCAGAGGTGTGCCTGAGAAGACCACCAGACCTGCTTCCGTCACACTGCGGGGACCAGGAAGATGGCGGTGCCCGTGGCTGCTGCTCACTGCCAAGGCGGGAAGCTCAGGAATTCTGTCACCGGCACAGCGAAGGCTTAACGCTTACGTCACACCAAGTGGCTTTTTCTCTTGGCATGTTAGTTTTCCATCGCTGTGACAAAATGCCCAAGCCGGGCATAATGGTGCACACCTGTAATCCCAGTACTTTGGAGGCTGAGACAGGAAAATCACAGGTTCGTGGCCAGCCTCAGCTACTTAGTGAGACCCTGTTTCAAAATAAAAAAATAAAAGAGGGCTGGGGGTGTAGCTCAGAGGTAGAATGACCCTGGGTTCAATCCCCAGTTCCCCCTTCCCCAAAAAATGCCTGAGATAAATACCTTAAAGGGAGAAAAGGACTATTTGGGCTCACAGTTTAAGAGATTTCAGTGCATGGTCGGTTGGTCTGGTGGCTTTTGGGCCTGTGGCAAGGCAGAACATGGTGGAAGCGCCTGGCAGAGGAAAACTGCTCACCTCATGGCGACTGGGGAAGCAAAAAGAGACACAAGAGGCCAGCCGAGCTGGGCGTGGTGGCGCACGCCTGTAATCCCAGTACTTGGGAGGCTGACACCGGAGGATCACAGGTTCGCAGCCAGCCTCAGCTACTTAGTGAGGCCCTCCACAACTTAGGGAGACCCTGTTTCAAAATAAAGAACAAAAATAGGGCTGGGGGTATAGCCCAGAGGTAGAATGCCCCTGGGTTCAGTCCCCAATACTGCAAAAAAAAAATTAAAAAGAAAAGGAATATTAAAAAATAAAATAAAGCGCCGGGCGTGGTGGCACACGCTTGTAATCCCAGTACTTTGGGAGGCGGAGACCGGAGGATCCGGGTTCAC
>PVJS01044435.1:0-16654 GCA_004027185.1 Glis glis
ATCCCCGGTACCGCAAAAAAAAAAAAAAAGAGTCCTGGTAGGTAGAAATACTTGGTACTTACAGAACAAATGAAGAAATGAATGAATATATGGATGAACAAAGAACTATGAACTGTGAAAGAACAAAGAACTGTGATTCCAAATCTCTCGTAGAACTTAGTAAAAATAAAGATAACAACAATTGGAAGTAATGTTTATTGAGCACTTAGTATTCTAAGACTTTGCATTTATTAAATCATTACTCGTCACATAAAACCAATGAGTGGAGTGTTATTATTCCCTTTTTCAGATAAAATACTGAGGCACAGAAATTCACCCAAGTTCACTGGGCTGGTGGTGGGACCATTACAAATCTAAGAAGCCTGGCTCCAGAGTCTTCACTCTCAACCACTGCATCACACTGCCTCCCAAGCCGTCAGCCAACACCCCAGATGTAGAGAATCTAGAGGTGGAGCCAGATAATCTGTATGTTAGTCAACTTTGCGTCGCTGTGACCAAAATACCTGACAACAAAAGAAGGAAAATTTATTTTGGCTCATGGTTTTAAAGGTCAGTCCATGATCAGCTGTCTCCAAGGCAGAAACATCATGGCAGAAGGGTGTGGCAGGGGAAAGCTGCTCAGCTCCTGGCAGCTGAGAAGTGGAGTGAGACAGGAAAGGGCCAGGGTCAGACATAGTCCCTCAGTGGCCTACTTCCTCCAGCCATGCCCCGTCTCCCTGTTGTTTTCATCACCACCCAGTAAGTCCACTCAAATGATCAATACATCAAGTGGATTATAATCCACTGCTGAGGTCAGAGTCCTCATAATTTTCATCTGTGAACATTGCTACATTGCCTAACTTGAGCATTTGGGGGGGACATTTCAGATCCAAACCATAACAATCTGTATTTTTAAAATTTCACAGGTGATTCTGATATACAACTGGAATTAGATCTTAAAGATGCCAATCTAAAAATCACAGTAAGTCCTGGGCATGATGACACATGCCTGTAATTCCAGCTACCCAGGAGGCTGAGGCAGGAGGATCCCAAGGTTGAGGCCAGCCTTAGCAACTTAGCAAAACCCTGTCTCAAAATGAAATTTTGAAAAAGGGCTGGGGATGTAGCTCAGTAGTAGACCATTCCTGGGTTTGCTCTCCAGTACCCTAAAAAATAAAAATAAGTAGTAAGTCTGGGGCCATGTGATTAGAACAAATGAGGCTGTTGACGTGATTTTAAAGTATATCTGATTATGTGAACATAAGGCCTGCAGAATGTTGACTGATTGTATCCCCTTCATGAAGGGGGAACTCTCCAGGCCAGATCAATTACAAAGAACCCTCTGGGGACCCTTGAGCAGAAGGCCTGCTCAGAGATCCTGCCTATGAGACATCTTCCCAAGGGGCTAGAGCCAGCAGGGCCCTAGTCCTCCAAAGAGTCAGGAAGAGTCAGGACTGACCGTACCTGCCTTAGTTCCTGGACTTTGATCTCCAGTCTGACCTCCTTCTCACCCCTACTCTGATCTGACAACTCCTGCTGGCTTGACACCCTCTCTGACCCCAGCCTGCCCCAGTTTTCCGCCTCACTGCTCCAGGCTGATATCTTGCATCATGACAGCTCTGGGCAGGACAATAATTGAAGCAGGACAATATTCTTATCAGCCACCAATATCAGGATCAAAACATCATCTCTTCTAACCATCTAGTGACAAATGGAATATACCTGTCAAGAGAACTGGTGACTCTGAGAGTGGAATTTAGGTATCTTAAACCAACTAAACACTGTCACTGAGCATGGATGTAGAAACAGTAAGATATAAATAGCCCTTGGCAGTAACTGGAACAACTTGCTTTCATTCATTTGAAGGATGTTCTTTGAGGGCTGATTCCATGATGGCTACCGTGTTAACACTGGAGGCAAAAAAAGATGAACCAGTCATTGTCTCTGTCTCCAAGGAGTTCCCCTATGCCCAATTTTGCTGTTGTATTCAGAGTTGACATTTCTAAGATGAGACAATTAACTGGCCCACAGAGAAGAAACACTGCTAGATTGCGCTTTCAAATGCTTCTAGCTTTGTCCAAGGCTCCAGAGTCTTTCAAATACTGGATCAGCAGGTGGAAGTTTGGGGAAGTTGATAATGCTTCATAATACAGTTTTTAAAAATTTAGATCTGTCATGGGACTGTGTTCGCGCTCTCCCCTGATAAATAAAATAAAATAAAAATTTAGATCTGACTGTGTACCAGAGGTTCGGGCCCACGGGGATGGATTGCCTTCCCAGGAGGCATCAAAAAAGCTCCAGATTGGGGGTGCGAGTACCCATTCTCTTCCCAGCTGTACTCTAACTTGATGGGTGACCTTAGACAACTCATACCATGTCTTCTCTCTCGATGCCCAGCTCCTCAAAGACTGTTTGATAAATGCTTGTGGGGTCAATGAACAAACCTCTGAAGTCCTTTCCAGCTCTCATATTGTAAGTCTATGAGCTGGAGGCTTCCTTGGGGAAGAATAGGATTGTCCAAGAAGAAGGTTGATTCTATTCCTGAGGGGCCCTATTCCTGATGGGCCCCGATCACATTCCATCCTGTTCGTGTGATCTGCCCCTCCCAGACCACCTCCCGTTTCTCTTCATCCCCTTCCTTCATTTTCTATCTCCTCCTCCACTATACTCCAACTATATTGTTGTGGGTTGAAATGTGTCCTCCAAAAAGATATATTCAGCGTCCAGCCCCCAGTATCTGTGAATATGACCATTTTGGGAAATAGGGTTTTTGCAAGTGCCATCAAGTAAGATGTGGTCTTATTGGATTAGGGTAGCCTCTAAAACAGGGACTGTGTCCTTACAAGAAGAGGGAAATTTGGACACAGATACACAGGGAGAACACCATGTCACAACAGAGGCAGAGAATGGAGCGATGCATCCGCAAACCAAGAAATGCCACGGATTGCCAGCAATCACCAGAAGCTTAGGAAAGACACATGGGACAGATTCTTCCTCTGAGCCCCAAGAAGGAATCAACCCTGATGACATCATGATGTCAGACTTCTGGCCACCTGTACTGTGGGAGAATCAGTGTGTGCTGTTTTAAGCTAATCAGCTTGTGGTATTTCGTCATGGCAGCCCTAGGAAACTAACCAACCAATCCAAGGCCATTATTTGAAAATCACCCCACCAATTAATATTAACAGAGCCCTAGAGAGCACCAGTGGCCCTGATATCTCTCCAAATATACACCGAAGATGAGTCATAGTTGTGTCTACCGCAGATCTCTGAAACCAAGAAGACTGACTCCCCCATGGGGAAAGGAGGGAGGCCTTCCACATGATTATTTAGCAGAAAGAAGATGCTGGGGGTGGGGAGGAGGATTGCCAGCTGCTTCTCTATTCACCAGGGACAGCCCTACAAATAAGGAGTGTTCATCGCTCTAAGAGGATGTCATAGTCATTTATTTTCACTCATTCAGTAAATATATATGGAGCACTTACTTACTATGCCGGGCACTGGCGGGTGACAGGAAAAAGTATGTAGATGGATGGGGGAAGAATGCTAAAGAAATATAACAGACATTCCTTGAGTTCCAAGAGCCAAGGTGAAGTTGGAGGCCAGTAGGCAGCATGATGAGTTATCAGCATGGGCTTGGGAATCTGATAGTCCTGGCTGGAATCCTGGCTCTGCCACTGACTACTGAGATCTTGGACAAATGACTTAATCTCCTGGGGCCTTAGGCTTAGTGGGAGGATGAAATAAGATGATATAGACAGCAGAGGGGCAGAGTGAGTGCTCAATAAATGTTACTTTTATTATTGTAGAGCAAGATATTCCCCAGAAACGGTTTAGTAAAAGAGGAGGGTGATTTAGATCAAGCAAGACCTCTGTCCCATTCAGGCCCTCCTCACCTCCTGCCAGACACCATCTGACTGAATGTTCAGAACAACTCTGGGAGGAAGTTCTTCTCAGTTTTACAAATAATGAAACTGTAGCTCAGAGACATAAAGCAACTTAGCCAAGTTCACGCACAGAGCAAGGAATGTGACAATGCCGGGACACATAATAGAGCTCTCAAGCACACGTTCTTCCTATTCCTGGCAACATTTATATGCCAGTCGGGGGAGGTTGGAGGGCAGCAGGTGTTTGGGGGAGAGCCTAGGTCACTCCACTTATAGCAGCAGTTGCCTCTATAGAAATTACATTTACTAGACTTACATGTTTTCAATTAGTTACCAAATATATCTCTCTAGGATATCTTGAGCACTTTATGTTATAACTCAACCCTAACAAGAGTCTATAAGATGGGCACTGTTACAAGTCTCATTTTACAGATGTGGAAATTGAGACAGAAAGAGGCTAACCAACTTTCCTAACATCACACAGACAGCTGAGTTGCAGAAGCAGGATTCACATTTGGCTCTTGAGCTCTAGAGACCACTCTCAACCTCTGTTCTATACTGCAATATGGGTCAGAGTGCACATAGTGGGGAACAGGGGAGAATTAGCACCCCCACATACAAGCCACCCTTTGGTGCTATTGCAGCCATAAGACCATGAGTCATTTGACCCCACAGGGTGAATGGCAGGATAGGGGCTGTTTAGCCCTAGGACTCTCTGAGTCAACAGCTTCTCATCCCTGGCCCACTTCCTGCAAACTCTTTGCGCCTGAGCTTTGGAAATCCTTTGAGCACAAAGAGCTCATTTCCTGTAGCCAGGAAAGACGGGACAAGTTCCTGATGACAGCTCATCTCCTTCATTAAGGCGCTCATAAAAGTGTTGCAAGGAGCCTGACTTATGGCTCCGCTGTTTGTCAGGGTCCCCTTCTGCAAGGAGTCACTCCGGTAATTTGGTGCTAGGATATGTGCAAGAGAAACCAGCTCCTTTGAGTCCAGGAATAGTTTATGGTCCTAAGAAGACAGAATGTCATTGGGAGAGATAACAAGCCATCACCGGCACAACAGGCTGTTTAATGCGCCACGAGGGATGGGAGGCAGCTTCAGAATCCCAAAGCCAGCTAGGAAGCCTTGAGAGATCCTGTACAGGTGGGTTGTCTGTACGGAGGAAAGCTCCTGGGACCATAATAGAAATAACTAGCAATTATGGAGTTTCACCCCTGGGCCAGGGCCTGGAGTAAATGATTTTGTACATTAATCCATGTAATTCTTACAATGAGTATTCCTATCCTAGTTTACAAATAAGAAAACTGTGGCACAGAGAGGTTATATAACTTGCCCAACTTCACACGGCCAATGAGCGGTCAAGTCAGGATTTTAACCCAAGTACATCAAATAGTCACAGTCTAGGAAGAAACTGGGTTTTAAGTCAATCTAGTAAGGTGAAATGTACATATAATCAAAATCACCTTTGATAATTCCTTAAAAAGCCTACATAGTTTAGCATATTTCATTTGAGGCGTGGGGCCCCATGTAGTAACTCATGTATAGTACTTTAGAGAACCACTGAGCTAAACACATCTATATGCAAATCTTTATGCTTTTCGGCTACTCTGCATTTAAGTGAAAATGGAGAGACAGATTCTAAAGTGTACCTACCAACCTGATGACTTTTCTCTTAATATTTAGCCTCTGTGATCTTAACACATGTCATTTGTCATGATGTATTTGCTGTAAGATTAAGAAATAACAAGGGTCACATTTTGAGAGAAAGTTCTATTAGAGAAAGGGGTTCTAATGCCCAAGCCTAAATTACATGAGCCTGACACAATGAGACCCCATCAGACTACCTATAGAGCCAGATAGACTTGGATTTGAACTCTAAATCTGCTTATTGGCTGTGTTTAATCTTGGGCAATTGCTTACCTTGCCAAAGCTTCGGTTTCTCAATCTGTAAAATGATCCTAGCTATACCACCATGTTGAGAGGAATGAGTATAAAAGTTTCTCAAGGAGTCAGTTTGAGCATATAGAAATTAAACATTGGTTCTTAATAGCCCTTTGACCTAATGCAGGACCCATCACTTCTCTGAGCCTCATTTCCCCTTGTCCATAAACTGGGAAAATCTGTTCTGCCTGCTGACCTCAGAGGTCATTGTAAGGAAACAGTAAGGAACTGGACAGCTTTTATATGAGGATTTTCTCAATCGCTTCTGCTACCTGGAATTGTAAGGAGGTGTTGGGGGACCCCTGCTGGAGAAAATAACTCAGGAGAGTCCTGGGCCTGAAGTCCAGAAACGGGCTCAGAGCTTCATTTTTGCCGTTCAGTGTGGTTGTGTGACTTCAGGTGTGTGATCTATCCTCTCTGAACCTCCGCTTTCCCTACGTAGTATCAAGTGAGATTAAGAGTATAGACGTCACAGGGTTACCCCGAGAATCCTATTCTGCAGAAAAGTGTTGAGCACGTGGTTAAGTACTCAAAAAGTGTTTGCTGAATCTGAATTTCCCTGGCTGAGCCAAATTCAGCCCCTCCCCACACGCCGGGTGGGAAAGGTACGCGGTGCCGCCAAGCCACCGAGCTCAGGTAGGGAAGATGCTCCCAGGGGCCACCAGACTCCGGAGCCTCCCCACTCCCCCGCCCTGGCAGCCGTTGCCATGGCCACCGGTTCAGGCCGGGAGCAGCACCGGGGCGTGTTCAGCCCAATCCCCGCCTTTCAAGGGTGACCATTGGCTGGAGCGGCCACGTGATGCGCGCCGGTATGCTAATATATGGTAATCACCCCACGCCCCTCCTCCCCGGGCCGCGTCCGAGTAGCCAGCAGGGTGCGCGGCGCCGAGCCGAGGGGGCGGGCTGAGGGGCGGCCCCCGGGAGAGAGCGGCCAGGTGGAGGAGGAGCGCGAAGGCGACCGCAGGTAACGGGCGGGCGCGTGCGCGCTGGGGCCGGCTCGCGGCGGACCGGCGGCGCGCGGGGACACCCGGCGCCGCGCTGCCGGCTTAACCCTTTGGGCACCCAGCTGTCACGGCGCCGCCGGGCGCGGCGGTCGGGCCGGGCCGGGCCGCGCGAGGCGGGGCATCGCCGTGGGCACCGGCGGGCAGGCGGCGGGCGGCCTGACCCGGGATCCGCGGCGCGGGGCCCGCGCGGGGACCGCTCAGTCGCACCGGCGACCGGCTGACCACGGCGCGCCGGGGCCGGGACCCAGCCGCGATGAGGGCTGCGGCGAGCTCGGGGGCCGGGGCTTGCGGGAGGCTGCGGGGAGCCGGCTGAAGTCCCGGCACTCGCGCGCTTTCGGGGGCGGGGAGCCGGGTCCGGCGCCGAGGCCCGCTCCGCAGCCCGTGGCCTTGCGCGGCCTGTGCCTCCTCCGCGGTCCCGCACAGTGCGGGGACACGGGGGGCTGGGCCTGGCCGCGGCGTCCCTCCTCAGCCGCGGCCTGACAGCCCCGCGCCCGCACTTGTGACCCCGAGTCAAGACTGGGGGCGGGGGACCTGCAGGAAGAAGGCAAGATTAGTGTGTGGGGCACTAGCAGAAGGAGCAGGGCTGTTGGTGCTGGGAAGAGAGGACAGCCCCCTTAAGGAAAAGGCAGGCCCCAAGTATGAGAAGGAAGGATGCCCAAGAAAGGCACTACCTTCTTGTTTTCTGTGCTGGGTGATGACCTGACACCCAAGGGAAAAGGTCACTGCTGGACACCTGGATCGGGTCTGTCATGTACAGAGGAAGCAGCTGTTTTACGTGAGTTTCTAACAATTTCTTATAAGGCAAGGCTTAAATTCATCTTCCTCCCCACCCCCACCCCCTGGGTCTGCTACAGAAGTGTGGTCTTTTAATTATCCCCCTCCCCCAGTTCACTAGACTGGTGGCAGCTCTAGGCTCACAGTGTAATTTAGCTTTCACTGCAATAGAAATGGTAGGATGGGAGATGTGCCACTAATATTAAGCTTGCCCTGGGAGTTTTTGTGTGGAAGGAAAATGTTTCCATCACCCGTGGGGGATGAAAAGCCTACTAACATACCAGTGATATAGTAGAGTTTCCTTTATGATTCTGAAGTCGTTTCTTCAAAATCAAGGGAAAACGTGGTTGCACATGAAAAGTACCAGGAACCAAATTGATTTTTGCAAATGAAGCGCAAATTGCACTACCATGTTGCTCTTGATGTCTTTTATCACACAACAAACACTTGGTATATGCCAGGCACTCCGCTATGTCTTAGGGGTGCAGTGATGAATAAGATAATTAGTTCTTGTCCTCAGAGAAGTAGTGGGAGAGAAGAAATTATTAGTAAGAGTAATAACAATATAAGAGATGTGTGTATAAAGAACTGTGGAAGCACAGAAGAGGGAAACAATTAAATGTGCAGAAGATCAGGAAAGAACACATTTAAGCAAGGTGTTGAAGGATGAATAGGAGTTTTCCTTGCAAAGAAGACTGAAAGGACAGGAAAGACAGCCAAAGCAGAGGGAACAGAGAATGCAGCCACTTAGAATGGTACCTCTAGGGAATGGCTTTGTACGGCAATTGTGACTTTTTTCCTGTCTCTATAACGTAACTTTCCAAAGGCTCCCTGGAATTTCTCATTCCTATCACAATTTTCCAGCAGTGTTTGTTTTTCTCCCCCATATTTTCCTTTCATCATTATTTTGTTAATGGTGCATTGTAATTATACATCTTAGTGAGGCTCAAAGTCATACAAACAAACATGCACACAGGTCTTTGTGCATTTCCCTTCAGGTCCCACCCTGTCCATAACAGTGAGATTGGTAGTGATCCCTTCATACACAGGCATAGCATAATTTGAACTGCTTCTTCCATCAGTTCTTCCTTTTCCCCTCCCCTCCTTCCTCTCCCGATCCCCTTCCACTACTCTACTGGTCTCTCTCCTCAATTATCTAAAGTCCCTTTGTTTCCTATTTTCTCTCTAGCTTTCACATATGAGAGAAAACATCAGACCCTTGACTTTCCAAGACTGGCCAATCTCACTTAGCATAAAACTCTCTAGTTCCATCCATTTTCCTGCAAAAGGCATAATTTTGTTCTTTGTGGCTGAGGAAAATTCCATTGTGTGTATATACCACATTTTCGTTATCCATTCATCTGTTGATGGACACCTAGATTGATTCCATAATTTGGCTATTGTGAATTGTGCTGCTATAAACATGGATATGCATATATCCCTATAGTATTCTCACTTTAATTTTTTTTTTTGGAAAGATACCAAGGAGTGGTATACGCTGGCTATATGATGGTGTTATTTTTAGTCTTTTAAGGAACCTCCATACTGATCTCCATAATGGTTGTACAAATTTCTGAGCCTGCTCCTGGTCTTTGTCATCCATGTCTTTCCAATTAAGAGTTCAACAAGTAGAAGTAGAAAAGGGGTAGTTTACAATAGTGCTAAAGTAGAATGCCTGAAAAGTGGGCATTATGTTTGGCAGTAGAGGCAGCATCCTAGCAGGGCAAATCTAAGCCAGATAAAAAGAGGGCAATGCAGGTCACATCCAGGGAAGCAATGCTGAATGTCAAATCTCTGAGACCTTGGGAAATGAGTAATGAGCTCAGAAGCTGGAAAGATCTGGATTAGGAGAGGACTGGACTGTGGTCAGGGCACGCAGTTCAAGACGGACCATGAATAGTGCAGATATGATGGAACCCACCATTACCCACTGCGGTGCCAGCTGTGTAGAACAGCTGTGGAACTGACAACTTTAAGCCACTGTGCAGAAAAGGACAGAGCCATCTCCTTGAAGGACTATTGGCAGTGCCACCTCCCTTCTCTTTTCTCTCCCTCCTTACCACTATCCTCTTCTCTTGATCCCAGTTTCCACCCATGATTCACTTTCATAGTGTTTTTTTAAACTGAGATCTTAGCTACCAGAGCAGAAAAAAATCTTGTCCCTCTGCCTTAGCATCTATCTCCAGAACAATAAATAGTCCATTTCACCTCATAAGCCACCAACTAGAGGCCTATTTTTACTTCCTGGTCATTTAGAAGTAGAACAAGGATGGCCCCTGAAGGAGCAAGGTGGCCTCATCCCCAGAGCCCACCTAATGTTTGAATCAAATAAGTAAGTGCCTTTTAGCTTAACTTAAACCAAAATTTATTTCTAGAATGAATTTTGGTGAGTTTTTGGCAAATCTCCTATTTTGAACTATATTACAGATTAAGCTGTGTAAAGAAGGTAGTAACCTGGGTGATGTGCCTATTGCACTCTGCTTAGATTGACAATTCTGTAAGTGGAAGAAAATCATGGGTAGTATTTAAGCAATCTTCTCAATCAACAAATTGACTGAACACCTGCTTGTGTGCAAATACTGTGCTGTATTTGTGCTTTGAAGGAGATAGGAAAATGAGAGAGGTGGTGTAGCATGGGGTTATTCTCTGCTTAACACGGATTTGGATCTCAGTTCTGCCAGTTACTTGCCATGTGACATTATTTGACTTCAATTTCTTCATCTGTAATAATGCCACCTACCTCATATTGTTGTGAGGAATCAATGAAATTGCAAAGATAAAACATTAATTCCACACATTGTTTGAGGTGCGAAACGTGAGATTATAGGCACATTTCTTTCTTAATGAGAAAGAAAAAGATTGTGATGCTGGACATGGTGGCACACACCCATAATCCCAGCTATTCAGGAGGGTGAGGCAGGAGGATGGCAAGTATGAGGCTAGACTGGGCAACTTAGACCCTGTTTCAAAATACAAAGTTTAAGGGCTGGGAATGCAGCTCAGTGGTAGAACACTTGCCTAGTATATGTGAGGCCCAGGGTTTAATCACCAGTCCCACCAAAAAAAAGTAGTCCTGGATCTTTTTAGGGCTTCAATTAAAAAAAAAACGGAAAAGGTTATCATGGACTATAATTACCAAGGAAAGCATTTTAAGAGCCATGGTGATTTCTTTTGGAAGGAAAGTAGACAGGGTTTTCAGACCAGAAGACTTATGTCCATAAAACATAAGGTAGAGATATAGAAGGAAGCTTCAGGTATCAATTGATGAGTTTAACCAGACTGGCAAGATCAGAAAATTTAAGTACAACAGTTGTAAGGTATAAGAGTTGATTGAAACCATATTGTAGCAAGCACTGAATGCCAAACTAAGAAGTTAGGACTTTATCCTATAGATGATGGAAAGTGGAAGATTTTTGGTTAGGAAAGTGTGGAGTCATGAAAATAATATTTTAAGAAGATTCCCAACAGTAATAAGGAGAATAAACTTTAGTAGGAAGAGAAAGAATTCTACAACTAGTTACCAGGTTATTGAAAAGGTGTAGGTGTGAGGGGATATGGAGTTGAATTAGGGTGACATGGTGAAAATAAGAAGAGATTGGCCTAATAATAAGGGAAAAACTAACAAGACAGTGACTGATTGGATGAGGAAGACAGGAAATAAAGTAGCATCAAATATAGTCTTGGCCCCAGGTGAAGGATTAGCAAAAATCGGAAAGCCAGGGAAGAAGAGGAAAAGCTAAATGTCCTGAGAGAACACTGGAACTTCTCAAAGGCCAGACCCCATGAGTGTATGGAACTGGGGGACTAGCATTCAAAAGAGGAAAGTCAGGGAGTTGTATAGAGAGTAGGTAATGTCTGAAGCCATATGGTTAGCTGGGTTCACCATTGATAACAGCATAGAAATAGAAGTATGGAGGACCAAGGACTAAAGCTTGAAAATTAGCCACATTTATAGGGAGGAGAAATGGCATTCGCATGGTAGAAAACGAGGACTATCAGAGAGGCGAAAGAACTAATGTAGTCATCAAATGCATGTGCATCTTATTCACCACCATTGTGTCCCTGATAGACACATGGCCGTTAACATGCGGTTGACCATGAGATTGCAGTGTCACAGAAGTCAAGAGGAGAAAGGCTTTCAAGCTGGAAGAGTCGGTCAGCAGTATGAAATTGCACAGAAAGCATAGGGAATGTTCATTATATTTAGGACACAGGAGATCATAGTAACTTTTTGGAAGTGATAGCTTCAATTTAGTGGGGGGCAGGGGAGCGTGGGGATATTAAAAGCCAGATACAGGAGGACTGTAGCATGAGGTGCAGATAAGAAATGGAGACAACATGCAGATCACCCTTTGTGTGTTTGGCAGTGAAAGGAAGAAAAAAATAGAAAGTGGCTATAGAAAGCAGTGGAGTCTAACAAAAGATCTAGTCTCCCTACCTGCTTCATTATTTTGTTCTAAAATATTATGTATTCTCTTCCTTTGATGTTCTTAATAGCAATTCAGCAATTCATTTCTTAAACTTACTGCTTTAATGACTGCTCGTACACTGCACTGAACACTGATAGTATAGCTACCATTTACTGAGCACTTATTGTGTGGTAGGCATTGTGCTAAGCGCTTTGTGTACATTCTACTTACCCCATTTAATGTTCACAATGCTGGATTCCAACCCTACAACCTCTTGGGAACATGGAGAGGTGAAATAAATTGCCTAAGACCATGTAGCTAATGAGTGGCAGAGATGGGGTTTGGATCCAGCTCTAACTCTAAAGCTAAAGGACCATGCTTTCCTGCCTCTGGAGGCAGAGGCAGTCTCCCAGGACCCTGTCCTCAGAGGGACCCCATGGCTTAGTTTAATGCTCTGTTGTGCTGTCTTGAAGTTCTCATAATTAAACCAAGGGCCCTGCATTGCCATTTTGCATTGGGCCCACAGAACATGTAACCAGTTCTGGCTGAAGGTGTCAATGCTGTCTGCACATGTGAAGCTAGGAAATCACATCATGCTCTAGCCTTTATTTTGGCCAGGTGGCCCAAAGTCCTTGCTGTGTCATGACGCACAATCACAATTTCCTGTGACTCCTGTGATTTCTTGGACTCCTTGGGTCTGGCAGGAGAAAGGGCAAAGGGAGGTATTTTGAACTTTATATAGATACCCATCCAGTATGAAGAGACTGAAGAGGCAGGAATTGTTTACTCTGAATGACTTCTAGAAACTCATCCACTGAGTTTCGGGGGTGTTTTAGATAGAATTACAGTCCTGATGCTGTTTTACTCCCAATGTAAATAAAACACAAGTTCAGCCGGGCGTGGTGGCACATGCTTGTAATCCCAGTACTTTGGAAGGTGGAGACCGGAGGATCCAGGTTCGCGGGCAGACTCAGCTCTCTCTCTCTCTCTCTCTCTCTCTCTCTCTACTTAGTGAGGCCCTCCGCAACTTTGTGAGACCTGGTTTCAAAATAAAGTATAAAACATAGGGCCGGGGGTGTAGTGCGGAGGTAGAACACCCCTGGGTTCAATCCCTGGTACCACACACACACAAAAAAAAAAAACAAGTTCACTTCTGTTCCTTTTGTAGTCAGCTATATCCATTTGTTCATAGAACTTTTCAACCTACTGAAACTGAAATTGGAGCTGAACAGTTCTTCTAACTTGTCTGCCCCGATCTGGTGTCTTTAAACCAGGCTGGTGCCACCCTTTCACCCAAAACCATGGACTGACTGCCCAGCAGCTTTCAACCCTGGGGCCCTGTGCACCACACTTCCTAGAGTGCTGATGTTCTACCCTCGCCTTTCTTGCTCGCTCCCTTACTCCATCTGCCCACATGCACCATGAAAAACAGAAAAACTTAATTTTTAACATTTTTTCTCCTTTTTGGCTTTACAATCACCACTTGAAACTGACAACAAATTAAGTTTTTCTGGTTTTCAAGGTTATTGTTCTCTCAAAAACAATTTTTACTCACCCTCTTGCTTCTCCCATTCCTGATCTCTTTGAGTTAAGGTTTTTTGTTTGTTTGTTTGTTTGTTTGTTTGGTACTAGAGATTGATCCCAGGGGATTCTATGTCTGCGCCACACCCCCAACCCTTTTTTTAAATTTTTTATTTTGAAACGGGGTTTCACTAAGTTACTGAAGGTTTCAATAAATTGCCGAGGCTGGTTTCAAACCTACGATCCTCCTTCCTCAGCCCCCCAAGTACTGAGATTACAGGTGTGAGCCACCACACCCAGCTTGAGTTATGATTTAACCAAGTACTGATCAAATCCTTATCCCACTTGACACTAACTGACCACCTGACCAAGTCCTACATCAACCAACCAACCTGGATTCCTTTGTGGGGAAATCAAATGAGACCGAGATTGTTTCCTCTTCTTTCTACCTTTTTCTTTTCCATTCAAAGTGTTTGTTTTTATTTCCTTCTCCCACCATGGACCAAATAAACCTATGAATATGTGAGATTAAAAATATGAAGAGGTTTCTGGTCCAGTATAACCTATGGCATACGTCCTGAAGCAAGGTTTTGATGGCTAGGTGTTCTCCATAATCTCCTATTTGTGATGTGGTGTGGTCTCCATAAGGCACTGTAGTAGTTATCTAAAAAACAAATTACCCAAAATATATCTGCTTGAAACAACCAGTTTCTCTATTGATCCTTAAAAAAGAATCAAGTCAAGTGTTACTTCTCAGGAACATTTCCCAGCTTGCTTTTGCTTTTTATAAATTAGTATCCTTCCTCTCGAATCCTCCTTTACAATTTAACATCTCATTATAGTATTTACCACATTGTCATAATTTCTAAGGACTGTCTTTTTCAGACCTATAACTTCAATTCCTAAAATGATTCCTTGAACATAATAGATGTTCAATAGATGGTTGTTGAATAAGTTTAATAATAACTCCTATCTTTATGTGCTTTCACTCTACTCTTTAGAAAACAGGTGTACTGCAAAGTATCCAACCTTGTACCTTAGGATAAATACACCTTTCTTCATCTCCCCATCGATAGACTCTTATATCATTGTCATTGAAGGTACAAGTGTGAAGCTTTATGTTAAAGACTGACCTGTCAACTCACCTACTCTAGTGAGTGAGGACTTCTTGACCTTGTCTCAATCTGTAAATCCATGTGTACTCTGAAACCAATTCTGGCCCTTATATGAAATCATATAGTTTCAAAGTCAACACTGATTCACTATTCAAATACTTGACCTTAAACTTTATGAAGGCAGGGTCTGTGTCTGACTTATTCATTGCCATACTCCCAACACCAAGCGCTAGTCGCTATGTAAGAAATACTTGGTGGATGAATTAATGGAACTCCATTCTTGGCAACTCATGCCCCATTCCTGTTATCTAGGTGCTGACCATTGATCACCCAGAACCTTAGGCCGGATTCATCATTTCATATGGCCTAGACTTGTCTTTGTCCTTGACTCCTCTCTCTAGTGCTTTAACATAGCTCACTTGCTTACTCAGAACTAAGGTACCTTTTTGTCTCTTGATCTTCCTAATATTGGCCAGATGCCCTTGGGAGAGTATTCTTTTTTCTACCTCTAAACAAAAACATTCAACATATATATTAAAAGTGTTTAAAAATATCCGAATCAAAGAGAATTACATTCAACTCTCTAAAGAAAGTGAACAAGTCCTTTAAGAAGCAAGTTTTGAGCAGAAATCAGGATCTACAGTTTTGTGAGTCTAACAGACTGACTGACCTGTAAGCTTTAGCAATTCAATGCAAATTCATTTTTATACCAACCAGTGAATCAAAGGAGGGGAGGGAAGTGAGTGAGTGTGTAAATACGGTTGCCAGGGCAACTTTTCCCGACAGAAGAGAGAACCTCACAGGAATTTATACAGTCCCTAAGAAGCAATGTAACCTGATCTTTCTGTGTTCTGTCTGAGGGGGAAAGAAGATGGAGAAACTATGGATGCAGATAAATGGGGCTTGAGACTTTTAGAGAGACCCAAGGAGTAAGTTCTCCAGGGTAATAGAGTTCTCCAGGGCAAATGATGACTATCATAAGGAATCACCTGAAAGCACAGATTTTCTGTAAATCCACCTCTGAAATAGTATTACTTATCCAAAAATTATTTATTCAGCACTTTCTAAGATCCATTGCCCTGAAGGGAATATAATTATAAGAGGTTGATAACAATTTGAAGGTAATATATTATGCTTAATGCCCTAAATTACTTTTCTCAATAGAAGATGATATGAACTTCATTAAATAGTTAATGCTTTTTTAAAAAAAATAAGATTTGGTTTCTGTAGAAAAACCAAGCATATTTTGTACCATATTTTTATTCTTCCGTTATCTCTCCTAAGAAAAACCTAGCCCACTGACCCATAAAGCTTTACCCCAAGGCAGATGTTCATCTAGTGACGGTGTCATCTTTATTGTAGATATATTACCAGTGAAGGACACATCCATCTCCTTGATGGCTGAAATCACAAGAGACCCTCCTTATTTTAGCCATAAATGATGAATGGTTTGAGGTCCTAAAATCTTGGCTATAAGATGTGATTGAAATACAGAACGCTGGCCGGGCATGGTGGCGCACGCCTGTAATCCCAGTACTTGGGAGCCTGAGACAGGAGGATCGCAGGTTCGAGGACAGACTCAGCAAATAGTGAAACTTTCATCAACCTAGCAAGACCCTGTTTCAAAATAAAATAGGGCCAGGGGTGTAGCTCGGAGGTAGAATGCCCCTGGGTTCAATCCCCAGTCTGCAAAAAAAAAAAAAAAAAGAAATACAGAATGCTGCCCCATATCTGAAGACTGCTATCCAGTGCCAGTGTCTTTTTTTTTTTCTTTTCTTCTCGTTTTTATTTTGTGTTATAACTAAGGCTTGCATTTGTTTGAAAAAAAATACAATTTTGAAGCCCATTTACATTTCAGTGTCTTGAGGTTTTGTTCAGTGCATGGTACCTGTCACTGGCCTCCTGCAGGCAGGAGGCGATGGTTAGCAGCAGGGACTCCGAAGGCAGAAGCTTGGGTTCTAGCCTTGTCTCTGCCACTTCTTTCTTTCTTTCTTTCTTTCTTTCTTTCTTTCTTTCTTTCTTTC
>PVJS01044437.1:0-16649 GCA_004027185.1 Glis glis
GATCCTCCGGTCTCCGCCTCCCAAAGTACTGGGATTACAAACGTGCACCACCACGCCCGGCTTTATTCTTTATTTTGAAACAGGGTCTCACTAAGTTGCAGAGGGCCTCACTAAGTAGCTGAGGCTGGCTGCGAACCTGCGATCCTCCTGTCTCAGCCTCCCAAGTTCTGGGATTACAAGCGTGCGCCACCATGCCCGGCCTAGTTTATATTTTCAAGGGAAAAACAAAGAGTAAAAGGTTATCTTCATAAGGGTTCAGTTAACACAGAGTTCTAGCTTAATGAAGGTATGGCTAACCTGCCCACCTCTAAATGTAGGACCTTAACTAGTCACCTCTTGTTAACATGGGAGAAAGTGAAAAAGAGGCCTGAGAACAAACTCCTAAAGAACTTCTAGTTCCCCTTAAGTCTCTGGTCTCAGAGCAATGGCTGTGAGCTAAGCTGGCCAGAGGCTCACTCTGGTACTAGAGCAAAAGTCCAACCAGACTGAGGAAAGGAAAGCTCCAGTCAGGATTCATAGCTCGTGACTGGCACCAATTTAGACATCGGGCACTCTTAGCCCTGTATGTGCCAGGACGTGGAAGGTCCAGCTGCTGCTCCAGCTCCTGAGAAAGAGCCAAGGGAAAAAACGAGCAGGCTTGTAGGGTGGGGGAAGGGGCAGCAGTCAGGCTCCCAGGACAAACCAAGGAACTGCTAGTTGGGTTCCATGCTCAATTCCTTAAGGGGAACACTTTCATGAAAAGAATTACCTATTTCTGGGTTAAAACCATAACAAAGCAATGTACCATTTGGGAGAGTAGAAAAGGGTACTTTCTTGGAACCCCCTGGCTATAGTCTAGAAAACTCTCCTGAATAAACCCATCTAACTAATTTCAGTAGCGGCCAACAGAAGCATTTGTACACAGGAAGCCATAGGGCATTGGTTAACTGTTAATAGCAAAGGACATCACTGAACTGAATCATTTTTCTTCAGAGACATCATCAAAATCCTCTGTGGATGCTGAGCAAGAGTCTATCTTTATACCTTGAGTGCTGTAAATCAAAGACCTGCCTGATAATCCCAGTCCTTGGGAGGTTGAGACAGGAGGATTGCAGGTTCAAGGACAGCCTCAGCAAGTAGTGAGACTCTCATCAACCTAGCGAGACCCAGTTTCAAAATAAAAACAAAGTAGGGCTGGGGGTGTAGCTTGGAGGTAGACTGCCCCTGGGTTCAACCCCCGGTACCACAAAAAAAAATTAAAAAAGATGGCTAGGAATGGTGGCATATGCCTGTAATCTCACAGCTTGGGAAGCTGAGAGAGGAAGATCACAGGTTCAAGAACACCACACAACCCTGCTTCAAAATAAAACATAAAATAGGGGGGATAGCTCAGCATGTGTGGAGCCCTGGGTTCAATCCCTAGCACCAAAAAGCAAAAACAAAAAAGGTAAAATTTATATACAGTAAAATGCACAGATATTAAGCATACAGTTTGGTGATTTTTCTCAAAAGTATACAATGCTTGAGTAACCCCAATCAACACATGAAATATTTCCATCATCAGAGAAATTTTCATCATGGCCTATTCCCAGAGGTTGTCTCAAATTTTATAAATGAAAATTACTTCTTCAGCATACATCAGTGTGAAACTGGATGTTTTATTATTACAAAAAAACACCCATTTGCATGTGATTCCTTGCATCTCAGAATGTGGGTATACTCTCCTGATGGAGCCCTTTAGTCTTCAGAGCTTTCACAAGGATACCACCTTGAATTAATGCAGTACGAACAAACAAAGGGAAGTATAAAAGTAGTACAAAATTAGGAAAAAAATGAGACAATAAAGCTATCACACCACAGTAAATTAAGGTAAGGAAAGGCAAGAAAGCTGGCAAAAAGCTCTAATCTGGCTGGGCATGGTGGTGCACGCTTGTAATCCCAGTACTTGGGAGGCTGAGACCGGAGGATCTGGGTTTGGGGCCAGCCTCAGCTACTTAGTGAGGCCCTCCGCAACTTAGTGAGACCCTGTTTCAAAATAAAGAATAAAAAATAGGGCTGGGGGTATAGGGGCTGGAGGTAGAATGCCCTTGGGTTCAGGTATAGTACCGAAAAAAAAAAAAAAAAAAGCTCGAATCAGTATTTTGGGGATGTTTTCAGAGAGGTGACTAAATTTAACATCTTATTCTAAGTTCTCATGAGTCCACCTCAAAAATGTCTTTCAAATATGATGCTTCTTTTCCAACTCTATAACCAGACTATATAGTGACTGCCTTCAAAAAGTCTCCCACCAAACAGGGTACAGTGGCATACTCCTGGAAGCCCAGTGCTTGGGAGGCTGAGACAGGAAAATCACAGGTTCAAGGCCAGCCCCAGCAATTTAGCAAGACTCTGTTTCAAAATAAAAATAAAAAGGACAGGGGGTATAGAGGTAGAATGCCCTTGGGTTCAATTCCCAGCACACAAACACAAACACAAAAAAAAAAAAAAGAAAAGAAAAGAAAAGAAAAGAAAAGAAAAGAAAAGAAAAAAATACACAGGGAGCTTTAAGGAGTCAGGTCTTTTGGGGTGGAAAGACATTTAAAGCAATCACAGTTGAATAAGTTCAGTGTTACCATAGTGATATAAACAGAGGGTTAACATGAGAAAGGAGTAAAATTCCTAGGTTTATGGACCATGGGTTACTAACTTTAAGTGACTGATTCCTTTAACACTGTAAGTTCTCCAAAATGATAATAACCAGAATGCTGGACTGGTGCACACCTATAATCCCAGTACTTGGGAGGCTGAGACAGGAGGATTGCAGGTTTGAGACCAGCCTCAGCAACTTAGTAAGACTTTTAGCAACCTAGCGAGACCATATCAAAACAAAAAACAAAAAGGGCTAGAATGCCCCTGGGTTCAATCCCAAGTACCACAAAAAAAAAAAAAGGAAGAAAATTGAGCCAGGCGTGGTGGCGCACGCTTTTAATCCCTGTACTTTGGGAGGCGGAGACCGAAGGATCCCGGTTCGCGGCCAGCCTCAGCGTGCTTGCGCGCTCTCTCTCTCTCTCTCTCTCTCTCTCTCTCTCTCTCTACTTAGTGAGGCCCTCCGCAACTTCGTGAGACCCGGTTTCAAAATAAAGTATAAAAAATAGGGCCGGGGGTGTAGCGCGGAGGTAGAATGCCCCTGGGTTCAATCTCCGGTACCGCAAAAAAAAAAAAAAAAAAGGAAGAAAATCACTGGAAAACTAGAAATACTATTAATTTTACCCAGCACTTGGATTCCTGGGATGAAAGAAGCTACTAAAGAGCTAATTTTCCTAAGGGTAGACTCTCTGGCATTAAGGAAAAAATAAGTTCCTTTCCTTTTACAGGAGGGCTAAATTTTCCCAATGTGTTCAAGATTTGTTCTTTAGAGACAGACTTACTAGTACTTCCTAACTCTCCACACTTTCCTCAGCAGGGAACTAGTTCATGTGGGGCACAGAGAAGGAGTCAAAGGAGTATTTATGTGGTCACTGACCTAGAAGGCACAATCAGATCTCTGTTTGATGGAGCTGCTGCCTCTTGAGAGTCTGGAGTGGCAGCCCAAGGCTGTGAGGGCAGGGGCTGGGGTGGTGTGGAAGGATGCACAGGAGAAAGGACTCCCTCAGGATTAGGTTCCAATCAGGCTCTCAAATGCTACTATTGCCACAGTCATTGCTCCAAACTATGTTTTACTGTTCTTTAACATTTTTCTTTTCATTTCAGGAATAATGGTCTCCTAGGCAACCACAAATGTGGGAGAATACAATATAAAAACACTGAAATGAAACCAGACATGGTGTCATACCCTGTAATCCCAGTACTTGGGAAGCTGAGACAGGAAGATTACAGGTTCAAAGCCAGCCTGCAGTAATTTAGTAAGACTGCTTAAAAATTAAAAAGGAAGGAAGGAACGAACGAACGGACGGACTGACTAGGGGTGTAGCTTAGTGGTAGAGCACTCCTGGGTTTAATCCCCAGTAAAACACATACAAAAAGAATGAATGAATGGAAGAACACTGCGAATGAAAAGAAGGAAAATCGAAATAAGAGAAAAAAATTATATTCATCACTTGCAAATTCAACCTGTCCAAAAATCACACTCTTAAAATTTGCTCCCTTTCCAACCTCCATCTTTGGACAAAGTACTTCCTTTTCCCCCTCATACTCAGGCTCAAAACCTTGGGATAATGTTAGGTATTTCAAGTCCTATAACTAGTTTGACCTCAAATTCCAGATTCTTCCTTCAATATCTCTCATTCTGTTGACATAAAATGGAAGCAGTTTTTTTTTTCATTATTGGGGAATGAACCCATGGCTTCATTTATACTCTTAACACTGAGCTACATCCTCAGCCCTTTTTATTTTTTGTTTTCAAACAGGATCTCACCAGGTTGCTGAGGCTGTCCTCAAACCTGCAATCCCACTGTTTCAGCCTCCTGAGTACTGGGATTACAGGCATGTGCCACCATGCCCAGCTCTAATTTTGTTTTTGAGACAGGGTCTTGCACTAGGTTGCTCAGGCTGGCCTTGAACTTGTGATCTTCCTGCCTCAGACTCCTGAGTAGCTGGGATTCAAAAGTGTGCTACTAAGCCTGCTATACAAGCAGTTTATATTGTGTACCTACTTACACTAATTCTAGAAGACTCTAGTGGTAGAAACAGGAGGGTAGGATTTAGAGATGTGTAAAGACATAGCTACTAAACAAATCATCTAATAAGTACATGAGCAGTTGAGAAATAAATATTACAAAGATTCCTCCAAGTGAAATGTTTTCTGGTTGGGATAATCAGGAAACATTGGGAGGAATGGTACTTAATCTGGGCCTTGACTTTGAGGTCTAACTTGGATTAAATAAAAGTAGTGGAGGGAAGTGAGAAGGAAATCACTCAGGGAATAGGAAATAAAGATGGCTGCTAACTGGGCATGGTGGCGCACACATGTAATCCCAGTACTTGGGAGGCTGAGACAGGAGGATCCAGGTTCGCGGCCAGCCTCAGCTACTTAGTGAGGCCCTCCACAACTTAGTGAGACTCTGTTTCAAAAATAAAGAATAAAAAATAGGGCTGGGGATGTAGCTCGGAGGTAGAATGCCCCGGGTTCAATCTCCAGTTCTGCAAAAAAAAAAAAAAAAAAAAAAAAAGATGGCTGCTGAGAACTAAAGGTGTGTGTGAGGGGGTAGGCAATGGTGAGACTAAAGGTTGAGGTCAGGCCTTTAAATAAAGTGGCAGCCTTGGAACAGCCTACCTGAGAGGGCTTAACTCTTGAGCTGCCAGGTCATTTCCCTTTCATTGTTTGCACCTTCTTTATAGCTGATATCTACTTTTAGCAGGAAGTCCCCCCTCAGGTGCAAAACAAAGTTGGTGACAGCTGCTTTCCAGATCACAGGATATTCCTTTTACAATTTGTAGGAGAGGCTGCTGCTGCTGCAAATGGCTGAACAGGAAGATAGCTGGTCCCTTTAGCACTAACAAAGAGTGATTTAGGCTGGAGGATTAGAAAGCGCATCTTATTCTAGGATGCTTCAAAACTGTCAACCTTCCACATCCCTAACTATGACTGTGATCTAAAATTGAGAATGGGAGCCAGGCATGGTGGCGTACCCCTGTAACTCTAGAACTTGGGAGGCTGAGACAGGAGGATCACAGGTTCAAGGACAGCCTCAGCAAGTAGTGAGGCTCTCAGCAACCTAGTGAGACCGTGTTTCAAAATAAAAATAAAAATAAAATAGGGCTGGGGGTGTAGCTTGTAGGTAAATGCCCCAGGGTTCAATCCCCAGTGCCACAAAAATAAAATTGAGAATGCAAATTTAATCCTTCCCAAATGTGTTTTCATTTTAAGGCTCCCCTTGCTCAAGGATCTACAATGACTCCTATTACCTACAATAGGTCATCCAAATCCTTTTACCTGGAATCCAAATTGTGCATAATTCAATCCCATCAAACCTTATTTGTTTCTATCCCTCTGCACCAAATTTTTTTTCTTCCTTCCCTCCTCCTTTTTTTTTTTTGTGTGTGTTACTCAGGATTGATCCCAGGCATTCTACCTTTAAGCTACACCCCTAGCCCTGTTTTTTTTTTTTGAAACAGGGTCTCACTGAGTTGTGGAGGGGCCTAAGTTGCTGAGGCTGGTCTCAAATCTCCAATCCTCCTGTCTCAGCCTCCCAAGTACTGGGATTACAAGCATGTGCCACCATCCACGGCTCTAACCTTAAGAGAGCTAAATTAAGCCAGGCATGGTGGCACACGCCTTCATGCTTCCAAATCACCCTGCACATACCTCATATCTCTTCTAGCATGGTTTCTTCTTGGTGGTTACAGATCTGATTAAGATTCCTATTGGTTTGCATCATGTTTGGAGACTAATATATATTCAATAATGGTGAAATGAATGAAAGTGGGATATTTCTAAGGACCAGAGTATTTTATTTCTAGCAGATTCGCTATTCGCTTCTCACATATCCTAAAATGTAATCTGTTCAATTTGCAAGAGAAACATGTCCTTTACTTCCCCCAAGCATGCAAAACTTTCAAAAAGTAGAAGCTTAAAAAAAACCCCTCATCTGTACCCATTTTTGTATCCTACTACTTAAGCCTGAATCGTAAGGTCTCCTCACATTCAACAACTTTTTATATTTTTTCCCTAAAAGAGCAACGTCAGAATTCCAAGGAAGCCTGAAATCTGTTTTGTTCAAATATTGGATAAAATGTCAGAACTGAGATTCCTGAACTAATCAAAAGCAGGAAACTAGAGTCTGAGAAGATAATAACAAACGACACATAAAAAAGTTGTGAAGAAAATTAATCAAGAACTCTACTAAGACGCGGAGGTAAAGTCTTAAGGAGGATGGATACCAGACGGTCTCCAATTCCTCCCAGACTGGCTTCTCTCCGCCTCCCTCCAATTACAGCCAGTCAGAGAGCCGGGCCGCCGGCCACTCCCAGGATGCCACGCGAAGAGAGCGGATGCCTCCGAACATGCAAGCATCTCCCCACGTCAACATCCCACAAACAACGCGTTCTGGTGCACGGCGTGAGCACCCGGTTCAGACCTCAACACCGGAGTCCCAGTCCCAGATTCCCCTCCTGCGCAAGTGTCCTGCCCTCGCTGGGCCTCAGTTTCCTTACCTGTAAAATGTGATTCTCTATCATTGACTACAGGGAGATGAGGATTGTAAAGGCGCTTTAAGGAAGATGCAGCCGACTCTCCAATTTGTTATAACTTTTAAGCTCGCGGCGCTCACCAAGCAGCCCCGAAACCAATCTCTCAAAGTCACCTCTGCCCCTCACTCCCTTCCCGCCCCGCGCTGGTGCTGAGGCCGCTCCCTCTGGTAGACTCCCATGCAGAAGCCTTGTGGCGTTGCCCGCCGTACCTGCAGCCACCTGGTCAGCGGGACCCTCCTGCTGACCCATGACGAAGTCTTGCACGAGGCCCCACAGGGCGCCCGTAGGCGCCTCCGCCTCCACAGCCGCGGCGGCGGCCATGACGCGCACCCGAGACCGTGGGAGGGGAAGTGGGCGGTGGAACGAGACGGGCCTCTCCGCGCACGCGCCTCCTGAGCCAATCACCGGGCAAAGGCCGAGGGGGCGGGGCGCTCCCTGGGTCACGTGCCTGCCGGCTCCAGACCAGACAGTTCCAGGGAGGGCCGAGGTGGCCCCTCCCCGGGGGGCGGGGCCTGTGATGGGGCGGTGGCGCGGTGAGGGGAGGAGACTGCTGGGCACGCAGCCGGGGGCCATTGAGGGCGAATAATTCCCGGCCCCGCTCCCCGGGAGACGGGCGGCGGGGCGGGCACCTGGCTGGGTGGGGCTGAGGGGCGGTACGCACCCTGGGGGAAGCCAATGAGAAAATCAGGCCCGGCCCGAGGGGCGGTGCCGTCGGTCACATGCGCACCTGGGGCGGGTGGTGGCAGCGGCGGCGCGGGCACCGCGAGCCGGCGGAAGAGAGCGGGGCCGGGCTGGGGCGGGGTTAGGCAGGTGAGTGACAGGCTCTGGGGGGCCGGCCCCAGCTGGGAGCCCCGGGCGAGCTCGGAGTAGCTGCGGCGGTGCCCGCCCCCTCTCCGCCCCTCCAGCGGGGCTGGTCTCCGGCCGGGCACCGTCGCGGGCCCCCCTGGCCCGGCCACCTGGGACTGTGCTAGGAGTCGGCCACCTCCCTCTCTCCCCTGGTCCGTAAAGTTTGTGGCGAAGCCGGCGCCGGGCGGAGCGCGCCCCGGGGGAGATCCGGGAGCGCCCGATGCCGGGCGGCAGGAGCCGTTGACCCCGGACGCCGTCGTCCCGGGCAGGAGCGCGGAGCAGCCGGCCAGCCACCGCCTCCGGTGCATGGGGACCGGCTGAAGAGCCAGCATGGGCAACTGCGTGGGGAGACAGCGCCGGGAGAGGCCGGCCGCCCCGGGACACCCCCGCAAGAGAGCAGGTAAGGCCGGAGAAGGGAGCAGGGCCACGGCGCCCCGCCAGTGTCCCCCTCCTTGCCCGTATCCTGGGGTTCCCGGGCGACCTCCCGTGGCTTCTGGTGCTGGGGCTTCCCCGAAGGTTCTCGGAGCCAGACGGGACCCCCATCCGGTGGCGGGGTGGCCGGGGAAGTCGAGTTGAGACAACTGAGAGCGCTGACCCGGCTGCGAGACCAACTCGCTCCAACTGGGAAGCTCCTGATGGGGGCGGGGGCAGGAAATGTTTGCAGACCGCAGCGGGGCCGCGGAGGGAGGGGGCCCGGGGCGAGGGCGCCGCTGGCCTGGCAGCCCGGGCCGGGGTCGGACGCCTGCCCGTCGGGGCGCGGCGACGGCAGCCAGGCGTCTCCAGAACTCCTAGCGAGGGAGGCGAGAGCAGTCGCTTCTTCCAAAGACTGACTGTGTCATTATCGGACTGCAGATCGTGTCTGTCGGAATCCTACTTGCAAAAGCAGCTCAGGACTCTGGGAAAGAAATCTTTTATTTTCCCCCGCTGGGCTTCGTACAGCCTCCTGGCCGTCTGGGAGTCTAGGAAAGGTGGGGGGGGGCAGGGTGAGAGTCGCCCTCGGGTTTGTTAGGATCCTTCTAAGCCCTAGGAATGACATCTGCTCACTGGTGATCCGGGTTTTTTGGGATCCCTCCTAACCTTGGGAATGGGATCTGCTTGCTGGTGATCTGCGAGACCCGGTCAGCTTCTTCTCACTTTCTTGGTGCAACCCTCCTATCCTGGCGCTTCGCCCCGGGAAGAGGTTTGGCGGTCATTTCCCTGAGTCTTGTACTCACTTCCTTCTCTGAGTGTTGCAAGGATCTTCTGAGAATGATAAAATAGACCTTAGAGCTCAAAGAAACCTTTGAAACTTGTCAGGATTCCGGATAGACCTACCTCCTCCTACGTAAAAGTCCAGATCCGGAGAGGTTGAGCAACTTGTCCAAAGTCACACAGCTAGTTAGTAGTGCATCTGGGGCTAGAGCCCAGTCTTCTCTTCCACCCTGTTGCCACATATTCCTTTATATAAGAGGAACCACAGGCACAGTTGTTAATGAAGTGGAAACTCAAGTTGGAGTTTTCTGTCTGCTTTGACACCAGCGGTGTGTTGCTTGAGTTGCAGAAACTGGGAAGGAGCATGGGGGAAAAATGGGGGAAGCAGGGAAGGATGTCTGTATGGTGGACAGGATGACTCCTGCAGGAAGAAGCGTGTTTTCACAGGAAGAATGGGGTAAAACTTAACATTAAAATCCTTTGTCTGAGGGCAACCCCGGCCATTCTTCTGACTGAGGAAAGTTGGTTCTCCAACCCAAGGGCTTCCTTCCTTCCTGTCATTCATTCATTCATTCAACAAATATTTCTTACAAGCTCAGTACTTGATTTTGTAGCATGTTTTCACTGTTGACAACCCTCTCCTACCTGAAACTCTCCCTTCCCTTCTTTTCTTGGCGTTAGACTATCTTGGCTTTCCTTTCTGACCACTCCTACCCACTGTCATCTCCTAGGTGTGGGGATACCTATGGTTCAGTTTGACATTCTGGTTTTTCTCATTTTACTCCCTCCCACAGAAATCTTATTCAGTCCCTTCACTCTTTGTCCATTGGGAAGGCTCCCTACATCTTAATCTTCAACTCAAACCCCAGACCCACATCTCCAGATGCCCACTGGATGCTGTTGATATAGAAATTCTCAGATTCAGCATCTCCCCTCAACCAGCTTCCCTTCTTTACTCTTTGTTCTTCTAGCTGCCTAGCTTCATACTTTGAAGAACTCTCTCTGATGACTCTGCTTCCTTGTCCTCTGCCCCCCGCCCCCAGCCAGTGAGTCTCTGGGGTCTGCTGTCTCTTACTTCTACAGGTATTGTGGACATGCCTCTTCCCACTGGACTTCATGCCTTTATTACCTCAAGTCCATTCTCCCCACAGGCTGTTCACAGGAGTGAGTTCTCCCCTAAGGGGAAGTTTGCCTTTATTCATTCATCACGCACTCCCCCCCCAAGACATTTGTCAAATTAACATGTTCCAAGCCCTTTAGTTTCAATGTTCAAAAACCTTTCTGTACCTTCTCACTCCTATAAGAATTTACAAGGCTGTTCAAGTTTGGCCCAGTCCTTTTTTTTTTTTTTTTGGTACCTGGGATTGAACCCAGGGTCTTTCTACCTCTGAGCTATACCCCCAGACCTTTTTTTATTTTGAAACACAGTCTTGGTAAGTTCATGAGGTTGGCCTCAAAGCTGCAATTCTCCTGTTTCAGCCTCCCAAGTACTGGGATTACAGGTGTGCCCCACCATGCCTGGGTTGGCCTAGTCCTTTTAAAACTTAATTTCTGCCAGGCATGGTGGGACACACCTGTGATCCCAGTACTTGGGAGGCTAAGATAGGAGGATTGCAAGTTTGAGGCCAGCCTCAGCAACTTAGTGAGGCCCACAGCAACTTTGTGAGACCCTGTTTCAAAATAAAAATAAAGCCAGGCGTGGTGGCACACATTTGTAATCTCAGCACTTGGGAGGCTGAGACAGGAGGATCACAGGTTCATGGCCAGCCTCAGCTACTTAGTGAGGCCCTCTGCAACTTAGTGAGACCCTGTTTCAAAATAAAGAATAAAAAAATAGGGCTGGGGGTGTAACTCGGAGGTAGAATGCCCCTGGGTTCAATCCCCACTGCTGGAAAAAATAAAATAAACAATAAAAATAGGGCAAGGGGTGTAGCTTAAAGGTAGAACCCTCTGGGTTCAATCCCTAGTAATACACACCCACACATACCCACATACCCACACACATACACAAACACACACCCACACACGGGATGTGATTTGTTTTCCCTGACATTAATTAATGTTCATGCCATTTCCCTCTTCTTATTGAGACTTTTTCTTCCCTTCAAGGTCCATTTCAAATCTCCTATCTTTCTTGATCGCCCTGCCTGACAACACCCCCTACCCAGCAGAAGTGATTGCTTCTTCTGAGAACTCCTGCAGACACATTACCTATGCCACTTACTTAACAATTATCTACTCTGTATTATTAGTCATGACTTTGATGTTCACAGTCTTATAGCAGCAACCACACTGCAAGCCTGGAGACCTGTGTTCTGCCTTTTTGTGTGTGTGGGTCTGCCCCTGTGTCTCACTCCTTTGTACAGCCATGCACACACGTACTCAGCACTTAGCACCGTCACCTGTGCAGAGGAAGCACTCAATATTTGTTGATTTTAAAAAACTAACTCGCGCGGTAGCGCACACTTGTAATCCCAGTACTTGGGAGACTGAGACAGGAGATTGCAGGTTCGAAGCCAGCCTCAGCCACTCAGTGAGGCGTGTATCAACTTAGTGAGACCCTGTTTCCAAATAAAAATAAAATAGGGCTGAGAGTATAGCTCAGAGGTAGAATGTCCCTGGGTTCAATCCCCAGAACCACACACACAAAATAAATAAATAAATACATACATACATACATACATACACAAATATAAACTAACTCGACTTCATCCTACCAGCTGAATTTTTTACGTAAATCTTCTATTGAAGTATATATCTGCATTTTTTCTACTTGGTAGTGAATCATTATTTTAATTCTGTGGATCCTACTATGAATAGCTTTATTCATAAAGTCCAAAGCCAATGGGAACTCTGTAGGATGACAGATTTGGTACAAGGGAAGGAATCCCTCTTAACTTCACAGCGTGCACCTGGCATTCCTGTAACATCTGCAGCTTACCCTTTGACAAGGACATGGTTTCATGTTGTAAGACTAATGCCTAGGGCTGAAAGTGTAGCTCAGTGGTATAGCGCCCACCTGACATGTTGTGAGTCCCCCCCGTTCAATTTCCAGCAACACACCCACGCATACATACACGCGTGCGCATGCACACACACACACACACACACACACACACACACACACACAAGAAAAGAAAAAAAAAGAAAAGACACCTGAAACTAACTCCCCCAGATCCCACTGTTTCTTCTTCTTTTTTTTTTTTGTCAGTGGTGTAATGGGAAGAAACCCTCAACAGAAAGGTAGAACCTCAATTCTAGTCCTGGGCCTCTGCTCAGTGACCCTGGGTAAGTCATCAAGCCTCTCTGGGTGACACTCCCGATATTTCAGAAAGGGAGGGAGTTTTACAAGGTCATTAGAGCCGTTTTATCATCTTCATAAAGGCAACTCTTCAAAACTGGAGTAATTGAGGTGAAATCTTATGCCATGTAATGTTACCCTTTGTCCTTAGTTCTGTCTTCTCAGTCACTTGACAGGTGAAGCAGGGACTTAATGCCACTGGTCTGAGACTCTTGCATCGGGATTAGGTGGTCTTCTCATCTCAAGTTTTGTGATTGTCACTCTTTAATTAATTACTTATTTTATCATTACTCTGACTGCATCCCCAGTAGGCTTAAGTTCCTCTTCTCCAGGTGCTGGGTGTACTTGTATGCTTCTGAGATTTACTCCTTTGGAGGGGTTCCTGCCACCCCCAATGTCTACCCCAGGTAGATCAGTGATCAATATCTGCCCATGATCTGGGTAAAGCAACACATCCCCAGCCACTTCAGGGAGAAATAGAGGTGGTAGAACAAGCAAATCTCTTGCCCAGCCCCACCCACCCTTTGAGAATGTGGAAGGGCTGAAACCCAGATATCTGACTCTGTGATGTGCCAGGCGTATCCACTTACATTCCGGAATCTCAAGCTCAGGGTGTACAGACCCAGGGCCCTGTTTGGGGCTGGTTGGGTTTGGCACTGTGGTTGCAGGGAGTCTGCTTCTCATGTGGGCAGTGTGGCTATTCTTGAGGGAGTAATTGGGCAACTTCTCCATTTGCTTAGTAAATATTTACTAAGTGCCAGGCACCTTGTTGGCTGTGAACAGACATGGTCCTTAGCCACATGGAGCTTACAGTCTTGGGACAGACAATAAACATAGACAAATTGCATATGATCACCTATGTGAATCCTATATCATTTTATATATCATATACATATACATATTATATATGCTGGGGACTCTCACATTTATTATTTATTTACTTATTTACTTACCTAATTATTAATTAATTTTGTGGTGCTGGGGATGGAACCCAGGGGCGTTCTACCTTTGAGCTACACCCCCAACCCTATTTTATTTTTTTAATTTTGAAACGGTCTCACAAAGGTGCTGAGAGCCTCGCTAAGTTGTCAAGTCTGGCATTGAACCTGCAATCCGCCTGTCTCAGCCTCCTGAGTACTGGGATTACAGGCATGTGCCACCACACCCGGCTGACTCTCACATCTGTAATCTCAGCCCATTCTCACCAACTCCAGCCTGGTAGATTTTGCTGCCTACTTGACACATCTGATATCCAAAAGGCTTCTCAGTTTTACATGTCCAAGCCAGGATGAGCCCCCCACTCCCACCCCTGGTCCTTTCCGTCATTCCCATCTCAGTTAACGTTGATTTCATTTTTCCAGTTGCTCAGGCCCCCAAAACTCTGGAGTCATTCCTGCCCTTTCCCTGTCTCTCAAATTCCACATCCATTTAATCAATAAATCCTGTTGGTGTTGCCTTCAGTATATCCTGAACCTGACTCCCTGTCCACACCAACCTAAGTCAACCTCTCAACTGACCTTCCTACTTCCTCCTTTGTCTCCTGACAGACTATTTCCATCACAGCAGCCACACCAATGCTGTAAACTGTAAGTCAGATTTTGTTACTCCTTTGCTCAGCCTTCCTGTGACCCCATCTCATTCAAAGTCCTTGTGCTGCCCTATAAGTCACAGTATGAGTTTTGCCCATTTACTTTTCTTAAGCCATCTCTTGCCCTTCCTCCCCTTGTTGGACCCCCTGGTATCCAAGTGGGTTCCTCCCTCTTCTTGGTCCAGTCTTCTATTTCAGGAATCAAACTGTCCCAGGCCATCCTATTTATTTATTTACTTTTGGTACTGGGGATTAAACCCAGGAGCATTCTACCTCCAAGTTACATCCTCAACTCTTTTTATTATTTTATTTTGAACCAGGGTCTCGATAAGTTGCTGAGGCTGGCCTTGAACCTTCGCTCCTCCTGTCTCAGCCTCCCTATTACAGGATTACAGGCATGTGCCACCACAGCCATCTCCAGGCCATCTTATTTAAAATCAGTGCTCTTCCCTCTACCACCTGCGGTGAACATTAACTACCTCCCTTCCCTGTTTTATTTTTCTTCATAGTTCATATCATCATCTGACCATTGGCTAAGTTTTCCCTTACTCTATATAGTCAAAGATTTATTTGGTCTTAGGTACCAAGATCAGTGCCTGACATATAGTAGGTACCTAATAGATATTTTGTAGATGAAAATAACATGTGTAAACAGAGTTGATGATGTCTGTAGAAGAGTATGAATGCTCATACCTGATTGATCACCCATCTTAGGAGATCAGTCATCCCCTCTGTGTTAGGGCAGGTATCTTAATGAAGGCCTTGAGCTGCAGCCCCAGAATGGTGTCCTTTCCCAGGGACCAGAGAAGGTGCAGATAAGGCCTGTGGTACCTGGGCTATGATTCCCTGTGGGATGGGAGCTTCTTGCTGGAAGATCCTGGGGCTGAAGCAGGAGAGCTTAGAGAAAAGGCCCCTATTAGGGTCTTAACCCGGCAGTAGCATGTTCCTGTCATTTCATGTGTGCGTCTATGTCAGAGAGGACCCCTCTCCCAGGCACACGTGGTGTTTGTTGTCCTTAACTTGCAGGGCAGGGATAGGGTGGCCTAATAGAATAGGAGGCAGAAAGTCAAGTGATGTGGGTTCCAGGCCTCTTTGCCCATTGACTTGCTGGAGAATTTTTAGAATCATAGAATTTTAGAGCTGAAAAGGAACCTAAAGATTTCTATAACCTCTTTTTTTTTACCCAGCTATTAAAAAGAGAACAAAGGTATATCTGCTCCCTGCCTAGTTCACAGAAATATGTTGCAACCTGTATAAAAATTGCATGGGTTCCTTTGAGTCTTGATTGTGCTGAGGTCAAGACATTGAAAGAAATGGTCATGGTCAAGTGTATTCAAAAGGGGGGGGGTCTAGTCTCTTTGCCACTTTCTTGAATGGTGGTCTTGGTCAGGTCATTTGTTTTGTGCCCAGTTGATCCTCTATTTTTAAAAAAAGACAGTAATATTTCTAGTTTACTTCAGCAAGCTGTTAGGAAAAAATAAGCTAATGCTGATTTTAAATTACTTTCATGACTGCATGGTCAGCTTGAGTTTCATCTGGCATTGATGGGAAATGAAGCCCTCGTTCTCTGCTCCTGCCTAGTTTTGTGTGTGGCTCTGGGCAAACCTCTTGATCTCTTCAGCCTCGGTTTCTCCATTTATACAATGGGGTGACCATCTCCCTGCTCACCTCTCAGAGAGCTTGTAAAAACCAAGTGAGACCCTGGATGAAAAAGAGATTTTGTGAACCTAGAAAGTTTCTATTCAAAGCTACAGGATTTTTACACACAAAAGCCATCCATACCCAGTGATTTTTTTCCCCACCAGATTATTGAAGTTTGTTCTTTTTAAGGAGAAAAACTATAAAAGATAGATTTTAAAACTATTTTTGGATGGGATCATTCTGAAATGATCCATATGCTTCTTCTTTTTTGGGGGCGGATACTGGCGATTGAACCCAGGGGCATTCTACCTCCGAGCTACACCCCCAGCCCTATTTTATTTTTATTCTGAAACAGGGTCTTGCTGGGTTGATGAAAGTTTCACTACTTGCTGGGGTTGTCCTCGAACCTGCAATCCTCCTGTCTCAACCTCCCAAGTACTAGGATTACGGGCATGCGCCACCACGCCCGGCTTATCCATATGCTTCTGAACAAAATATACTAAGCATAAATAACTTCTTCTTTGTGGCTTGGGGTTGTTGAATTCACACCTGTATGGACAGAGCACTTACTTGGGGGGGGGGGTCCACAAAAAGTCTTTTTCTCAAAAGCTTTAGCTCAGAAAGAAGAGAGTGGGGGTGGGGAGTGAACTGGTAGTGGGCAGAAGGAAGTTACTGAAAGGGTCCTGCCATAAGGTCCCAAGCAGCAGCACTGGGGTGTGTAGGGTATGGGGGGGGGGTCTTTTAAATCCTATTCTAGGCTCCTGAATTTGAAAAGTACATCCTGCCTGGTTACTGTGTTTACAATAGTGTGGGTGAGGCTTCTGGGCTTTTGAGACTAGGGCTGAGGACATCAAACTAAATGGCTCCTGGATGTTGTACTTTTTGGGTTCCGGTTTCCACCTGTAATCCATTTTTCCCTTCCTTCCTTCCTTCCTT
>PVJS01044438.1:0-16653 GCA_004027185.1 Glis glis
ATAGGGCCGGGGGTGTAGCGCGGAGGTAGAACGCCCCTGGGTTCAATCCCCGGTACCGCAAAAAAAAAAAAATGTTCAAGAAAAAAGAAAGCCTCTCATTAACATTCGCAGACAGAAGACAGGATACTGTGCTCATGAAACAAGAATAGGAACAGCCAAAAAGGAACATTCAGAGAACAACAAATTCTAATGGTTACAAACAAAAACTGTATATAAATCAAAAGGAAAAGTTCAGGAATCTCCTAGAAAAGAGAGGAAGAAGACAAAAGTAGAAAATAGAAGAGATGAGTTAAGAAAACTCAAAGATCAGCCCAGAAGGTTGAACATCTGAAAACAGTAATGTTCCCACACCAAAAAGAGAATACCAAGGAAGTACTCATGACTGTGGATGAAAACAGAGCCACTCCAAGGCATCGCTGTACGACCTCAGGATACTGGAAACAAGCTAAGGGTTCTCAACTGTCAGAAAGAAGCCAGGTTACAAAGAAAGGCACAGGAATCAGAATGGCGTCAGACTCGTAAATGCAAGTAAATAACAATGGGATGATGACTTCAAAATTCTGAAGGAAAATTGTTTTCAACCTAGATGATTTTGTGGTGCTGGGGATTGAACTCAGGGCCTCGCACATGCTAGGCCAGCAGTCTACCACTGGGGCTGCACCCTCAGCCCCTAACCTAGATTTGTATAACTGACCAATTACCAAACGATCGATCAAATGTGAGGACAGAGGAGACATTTTAGACTACACAAGGTCACAAAACCATCTGCTTCTCACACGGCCTTGCACAGAATGCTGTTGGAAATAAAAGGAATAAATCAAGAAAGTGGAGATTTCTAGATACTCAAAAGACATGATCCGGCAGGGGAAAATGAAGGGAATGCTGGATAATAGTGGAGGTGATCCGAGGGTAACAGCTATGGACCAGACAAGGAAGTGGGCCCATTCTGGCGCCAGCAAGAGGCCCTTGTCAATCGCTGGGAGATGGGCAACACAGTGCATCTGAAGGTATGAAGAGGGTGTCTAGACAAACTCGTTTCCTCCCTGTGTTGGTACCCACTGCTCCTGCTCTAGCTTCCGCTGGACTCCAGGGCAGATGCAACAGCACTCTTCTCCTGTGCACTTCTGCTTCCTCTACACGCCTGACACTTACTAGAGATGAAGGGGAAGTTCAGCCAATTCTGTCAAGAGGGAAAACAGTAGGTGGCCAGAGGAATCGCCAGATCTCTCTCTTTTTTTTTTTTTTTTGAAGTACTGGGGATTGAACCCAGGGGCATTCTACCTCGGAGCTCCACCCCCAGCCCTATTTTTTATTCTTTATTTTGAAATAGGGTCTCCCTAAGTTGCGGAGGGCCTCGCTAAGTAGCTGAGGCTGGCTGCGAACCCGGATCCTCCGATCTCTGCCTCCCAAGTACTGGGATTACAAGCGTGCGCCACCACGCCCGGCTATAGCCAGATCTTTAACGTGTGGCGTTGAAACGCTTCTATGCTTATTTGGCCACAGGCGTGTCCCCGAGTGAAGTCTCACTTGGGATGCCGTGACTGGTCGTATTTCTTAGTCACTGTGGGTTATCACTGTATTGCCACTTGGCTCCAATCCACCCCTTCTGCTCGCTCTGTGAGAGTCTGAGCCTTTTCATTTTCCATTGTCGACTGGTGCGATGCTAAGCTTTTCGGGAGAGGGCACTGGGAAAGCCCGGGAGGCGTCTTGCTTCCTGGCCTGCAGCGGGTCTGGTGGGCTCTAAATCAGACCTCTCCCTGCTCAGGCTCCCACTGCACTCTGCAAGTCTCCGGGAGACTCCTCCAGACGCCTCAGAGGACAGACTTCCTACAGGTCCCACCAGTGTGGCTTTTCTTCCCTTCAGGGAGCCACGGTGTGTCCTGCCTGAGTTCAGCCTTGGAAGTAATGGCTGCGCCTTGTATCCACCGTTTCTACATTTTTTAGAGTTTTCATTACCTCTTACCAGGCAACCCTTTGTCACACCAATCTCTAGTTGTGTGCAATGAGTCTTACATTACGCTTTCCTTGTTGAAATTACTGAGTGGCTTCTCCTACTAGAGCCAGATGGATACAGCACTAGCCTATTTAAAAATGTGTTCTGGTAGGGGAGCGTCAACCTAGAATTGGCATTTTTCTTACTTTCATGTGATCCATGTTCAAACAAGAGCTGGCTGTAGCTGTGTGTGCACTGTAGACAGCGACGGGATGGGGGAACTGGGCTACCAGGGAAAAGCGTCACCAGGAGACTACCCATTGTTACTTTTGGCCCATGTGACTAGATTAAAAAATGACTACACTGTCATGTTTCACAGCGAGAGGGGACCCCTTGGAAAGAGTGCAGTTTTCTCTGAGCAGGTTGTAGAATATAGACAACAGATTCCCATAGTGGGCAATACTGCCCCCCAGGGGGACACTGGACCCATTGGGGGGGCAGTAGTAGCTTCAGGTGCAATTGGGGAGCATTGAATAAAAATAAGGGGGTGATGGAAGCTCCCAGGGGGTGCTGAGTGCTTTTTTTTCTCAAAAGGGGCCGTAAGCCAGTTAAGTTTGGGAATCTATGATATAGACAATGCCTAAGGCAGAAAACAGCCCAGCTTGAATATGAGCACTGACCATTTCAGACTTCCGTAAAATGTGATCTTTTCCAAAGCCCAGGCAAAAAAAAGTCTCCACACGTTGAAGGTTAAATAACAGAACTGATTATGGCTTAAATTCACCTGCTCCAAATGTTTTATCATCCTATTCCGCCTTTGACCTCTCTCAGCGCCATCCGTGTACACCCAATTCCCACCCCGCTGTGAAGGACCAGTTCCCAAGCTGCTGCTCCACACTGACATGTTCCCTGGATCGCTCCACCCGCCACACACCCTGCCCCCACGGTGAAGCAACTCCTCCTGCTTTAAATGCCCCACCTCCACCATGACACGGGGTGCGACTGTCAAGCTCTGTCCTTTACGACAGGATCTCTTACTCTCTCTCCACCGAACTCCAAGGTCCATGAGGCCGGGATCCCTTTTACTACTATAATCCTACAATGCATGACGCCGCCCAGCTGTTTACAAAGAATAGATGATGCTCAACAATTATTTGTAAAATGAATTTTTGAACGCACAGTGTCTCTAGACATTTGAAGATTTGAAGTGCTGTCACATGAGAGTTTTGTTTTTTTTTTTTTTCCTGATAACCTCAGGTACAGGGAAGCTAAACCAGAACCAGTAACAAGGCAGAACTTTCTGATGATTTGATCTGCCCAACACTGAAAGGACCGGGGCTCGGTGCGTCTCACACTCCAGCGCTCAGACATTTGCTGACCCCGAGGTCGGGAGGGACCTTGCGGCTGCATATGTGCCGAGCTCTGGTGACGGCAATGTGGACGCCGCTTGTCTCCGGGCCACCCCTCAAAGCAAGCGGCTAACTGGTGCTTCTCAAATGACCCCGACGTGCTTCTGTACTTTCAACCCACCCCAGATGGATATTTTACACGATACAATAAAAATTAACTACTAGAAAAATGAAATAAAAAAGCCATAAAAAATACAGGCCCCAATCATTTTTATATTGTTAGATTCAACTGACATAAATTGCTCTGGTAATTGCTCCCTATGAGTTCCTAAACTCTCGCTCTTGATGTCTGTACTTCTCACGGACAGCGGACAGGTGAAGAACGTGCAGACCTGCAGACACCAGGCTGGCAGCGCCGGGTTGGATGGTCGCCTGTGGACGGCACAGTGACAGCTGCACTGGGCTTCGGGTGGTGAGACTCACTCGAAGCGCCTTGCCGGAGCCCCCAAGACTCGTCTCATTCGCCCTCCTTTTGTTTTCACGTTTCCTCCAGCTTCCAAATTTAAATCTCTATGTTTTTAGTGTTTGTTCCGTTCTATTTTACGTTTCTTTCCTTCAGTATGCCGTAATTTCTCTAATCACCACGACTGTCCTCCTCACATCTTCCCCTCAGCTTTCCCTGTTTTAATCTAGAATTTTCTCACCTTGTACGTACTTCCTATCCCTGCCACGTGTAACTGAGAATTCAATGAACCGTGCTGAATGAACCACAGAAAGCTAGGCTAAAGTGTTAAGTCAACCTATAAATAAGAAACCAACTGTTCTTTTCTGTGTTCTCTGTCCCCATCCCGGGAAGCTACGGGGTCAGAGATAAGTTTGATGGAAGTCACAATATCTATGATGTGATGTCAACGTACAAAGTCTCTCCTGGGAAATGCAGCAGTCTTAAAATACCGGTTTGAGAATTTCCTAATGCTCTTTGAAGAAAACTAAATAATTGGGAGTATTATAAAAATGGGCCTTAGGTGTTCAGATATAAATATCCAGGGCTGACACATTTTCCCCCAATTTTCTGTTTCTAGGGCAGGACATTTCCCCTCTCTGCCCATTTTTTTTCTCATTTGTAAATAGAAGAGGTTAAGTCAGGTGGCTTGAGACTGCTCTGTCCCTAAACACCTTTTTTTTTATACTTTCATTGGTGCATTATAGTCTCACATCATAATGCAGTTCATAGTGATAGTGACACACATGCACACAGCACTTGGCAGGCTTTCCCCGCTCCCTCATTTCCTCCTTCCCCACACTGGATATTGAGATTGACACTGGTATTCTCACATATGTACATAATATCAACTGCAGTGATTCCTTCACTAATTTTCCCTCCCCTAGACCATTTCCCTTGCCCCACTGGGGTTTCTCCTCCATTATTTAAAGTCCCTCTTGTATCCCAATTACTCCGTAGCTTCCACATATGAGAGAAAACATATGACCCTTCACTCTCTGTGACTGGCTAATCTCACTTAACATAGTGTTCTCCATATCCATCCATTTTCCTGCAAATGACATAACTTTGTTCTTTATTGCTGAGTAGAACCCCATTGTGTGTATATCCCATAATTCTGTGATCCATTCATCTGTTGATGAGCACCTGGGTTGGTTCCATTATTTGACTATTCTGAACTGTGCTGCTATAAACATGGATACGCATGTATTACTATAATATTCTGATTTCAGTCCCATTGGAAAGATACCCAGGAGTGGTATAGCCGGATTATATGGTGGATCCATTCCCAGTTTTCTGAGGAATCGCCACACTGATCTCCACAGTGGCTATACTAATTTGCAATCCCAACAACAGTGTAGAAGAGTTCCCATTCCCCCACATCCTCATGAGCATTTACGTTGTTTGACTTCTTGATGATTGCCTTAGAGCCACGTGGTGTTCCTGCACAAGCTCAGCCCTGAGGCTCAGCCACCCGAGTCCCCTGGGGGTAAGTCTAGCCAACTCAGTCAGTCATCTAGGACTGACAGTCACACTCTTGCCAAGTATGCAGTCCAAGCTTATTTTTCCTTCAATCACCTATTCTTTGGCCAAGCACTTAAATTTTTTCTGTTCTTCTGAGGTTGAGCCGAGTGGGGGAAAAATCAGATTTGCTCTTTTTTAACACTAAAAAAAGAGGGGGGAAAAGTCCTGGTAAGAAGAAGTTGCTGGCAACTGGCTAATCAGGAATGGGTGTGTTTTTGGTGCTGGGGATTATACCCAGCAGCGCTCTCAGGCTAAGCATACATGCTATCACTGAGCTACACCCCAGCCAAGAAGATGACATTCAAAGTTTCCTATTCATGAGAGGGCGCTGTAACTTCTAAACAATTATAACAGAGCCAAAGTGATCTGAAGGCCATACACAGTCCTTTCTTATGGGTTTCCAAACTGTCGAGGATGTTCAGTGTATGTCAAGGCCGCAACAGCAATCCAGATCATTGGCCTGGCCCTCCTCCTCCAAGAACCACTCCAGACCTCTCAGCAGGGGATCTGATGCGACAGTCAGAAAGTAAGTCTAAGTGACCGCTCTGACGCAAAAGCCCATCTCCAGAAAAATGAAGGACACACACTCAAATGGGAGGCAAGAGAATGTAATGTTCGAGACGTCAAGACTTACAGAAATCTGGGGGTGATTCATGGACATTACTCATGGTTTCAAATGACTCATGTCACCTGGAATTGTGTGCTACCTAGAGCAGGCTCTCTGAGATAAACGGAGAGGAGCCTGGGCTAGCCCTTTTATGCCAAACTAATAAATTCTGTTCCTTTGGGGAATTTATTTTACAGATGACCCCAACACACATACTTCCTCCCCCCCATCTTCATGAGCTCTTATACCTATTAGTATAATAAATAAATCTGTAATAAATATAAAAAACCCACATCAAAAGTGGATCTTTAGGGCAGAGGAATTTTTTAGGGCAGTGAAACCACTCTATATGATACTAGAGCGGTAGACATATGTCACTATACATTTGTCCAAACCCAGAGACTGCACAACATCAAGAGGGAACCCTAATATAAACTGTGGACTTGGAGTGATAATAATGTGTTGGTGGAGGTTCATCAGTTACAACAAATGGACAGCCCAGGAGGGGGGTGATGGCAATGGGGGAGGCTGTGCATGTGTGGGATCAGTGCCTACAGGGCTACCTCTGTACCTTCCTCTCAATTCTGCTGTGAACCTAAAACTACTCTAAAAAATAAAAGTCGTGTGTGTGTATGTTAGTTACTGGGGATTGAACCCAGGAGCTTTCTACCTCTGAGCTATACTCCCAGCCCTACTTTTTATTTTGAAACAGGGTCTCACTAAGTTGCAGAGGGCCTTGCTAAGTTGCTGAGGCTGGCCGCGAACCTATGATCCTCTTGTCTCTGCCTCCCAAGTGCTGCCATTTGACTGCGCCATCATGCCCGGCTTATGTTTTTATTTTGAAACAGGATCTCACTAAGTTGCTGAGGCTGACCTCAAACCTGCACTCCTCCTGTCTCAGTCTCCCAAGTACTGGGATTACAGGTGTGCACCACTGTGCCCAGCGTAAAGTCTGTTTTTAAGGGACCCTTTTAGTCCCCATTCAAGTTAACACCAATGTACAGTAATGTTTCCATGGACAGAGGGTGCCCTCTCACACAGGCCTCCATGGCACAGCGGGAGGGTGGGGAAGCAGCAGCTGGGTTCGCTCTCAGCATCTGCCATCTTGGAATGGCTGTGAGCTGCTCTCACCACATCTGCCGGCTGGTCCACATGAAGCCGGGTGCGGTGGCGCACGCCTGTAATCCCAGTACTTGGGAGCCTGAGACAGCAGGATCCCACGTTTGAAGCCAGCCTTGGCAACTTAGCAAGACCCTATTTCAAAATAAAAAATAAAAAGGGCTGGAGTGTAGACTACTCCTCATATTCCAAAGCTGCCCAAATAACCAACGATGCGATAATCTGCCTTTGTGCTTAGGCCAAAATGGGACCGGGGCTCTCAGGCTGGAGAGGAAGCCCCGCTGCACCCGTCCCACCTGCCTCAGTGCTCTGCCACCGGTGCCATCGCTGAGCCCTCCTGGACACCAGCAGTCACAGTGGAACCTCCCTTGCCCCACTACGCAATGCGCAGGCAGGTGCCCAAAAATGGTTTCCATTTTCTCTTGATAGCACATCATCTGCTTTGAAGATGAAGTATAGCATTGTGTACTTGGTCCTGCTCTGAGCTATCCAATTACATCGGCATCTAGAAGAAACGGGAGAAGAGCGGTTGTGTCTTTGGGAGTCGTGTAATTTGAGTGGAGATGAAATGTATCTTAAGGAAGATCATGTTTTCTGAAAAGAGAACATGGAAAGTGTGAATTGTAACTTAGTGGAGGACAGCTCAAGGGAACGTCTGCAAGTGTGGACACATGTCTGGGGCGATACAGGAGGCCAGCAGTGCTCCGAGTAGCACAGGGACGGTGGGTATGCACGACGACAAGTTACAAGGACACCAGGCAGAAGCACAGCTCTCCCCACAGGGAAAGAGAAAGTGCGAGCAACCCACTAAACTGCACGGCGGGATCCGCAGCTCTGCTCTGCACGGCCAGCCCTGTGCGGTGCCAGGCACAGCATCGGGTGTGAGCGTGAGTTCAAAGATCAGATCTCAACTAGTTGGTAGTTGCTGCCCTGAGGAACTGCACACTATCACTAACCATTAACTAAACGTCAACAAAACGAAGTTACCAGTCACTCCAAGGGGTCTGGGTGTCCACTTGCTCGTGCGAAGCTCCAGCATTCGGTTCTGTAAATTCTTCTCTTCCTAGCCTGCTCCTCCCTTGGGGTCCCCATCTTAGTAAACAGCACTATTTCCTACTCAGCTGCTTGAGTCTTGAATTTAGGAGACCAACTAATAAATACTGGAGGAAGGATTCAGTTCCAAAATCTAAGTGGGTACTAAAACTATGGGGTAAAAGCTCCCGAGGAATGGAATGCTTACATAATCTCCAAGTATCACTCCACAAATTGACTGCTCAGCACTAACCCCAAGTGTCAAAGTCATGAAAGATAAGCGAAGACTGAAGGACAGCAAGGACCGGGGCGACCAAGGAGACGTGACAAGAAAGCCATCAGCAACAGCACGAAGCAGGTGCCCGGCTAAGCCCAGGAAGGGCGCGGTGTTGGCTCGGAAAGGCGGCTGTGCAGGGGGCGGACAGGAGAGCGCTGCGCCTTCTGCCTAATGTGGCCCGTGAACTTAAAAGCGCTCCAAACGTAAATCCATTTTAAAAAGTGAAACGAGTAGAAGTCAGCTCTCTGGGGAGGGTGGCCACAGAAGACTTCGTGGTGTTGGCACCTGAACCGGGCACCAGGAGGTTTACAGGTGTGCAAGGAGGGAGAGAGAGGAAGCATGTGGAGGGGGCAGCGCAGGCACCAAGGCGCAGGACTGCACATTCAGGTCACAGAAGGCTGCGCATTAGCATAGCTGGGGAACAGATAGCGTGGGGGAGGAGGAGGAGGAGGAGGAGGAGGAGGAGGAAGGCCGGCTCCTGAAGGACCTGTGCACCTTGCCAGGAGTCTGGACTTCACCTTGAGAGAAGCCCCAACCACCCCTCAGGGGTCTAGTTTTCTTTTTCACTGTTTGTTTTGAAACAGTTTTTAATTGTTTTAGATTTAACAGAAAAGTTTTGAAAAAAACAACTGTACAGTTACTTTATATTCCCTTCATCCAACAAGTATCAAAACTAAGAAATTAATATTGGAACAGTATGAAAACACTCTTCCAATACAGACTCTATTCAGATATCACTGTTTTTCCTGATATCTTTGCTCTGCTCTGGGATCCAAACCAGGCTCGTGAGCTGCATTTAGGTGCTGTGTCTCTTCTGCGACAGCTCCCCCGACCCCCTGTGTCTTTCACGACCTCGACACTTTGCTGAGCCTGGTCAGCTGTGTCCTGCGATGGCTCCAGCTTGGGTTTGGTGCATTTCCCACGGTCGCACTGAGGTTACGCAGCTGGGGCAGGGGCACTGCAGAAACGGTGCCGTGTCCCTCTCTGCATCTATCAGGAGAACACGGCTTACCACTGGCGATTTGACCCTTGTCACCTGGTTAAGGTGGTTCTGTTTGGTTTACCATTTTTCCTTGTTATTATTAAATATTTGAGGAAGTGGGTATGGTAGTACATGCCTATAATCCCAATACTTGGGAGGCTGAGACCGGAGGATCGCAGGTTAGAGGTCAGCCTCAGCAACTTAGTGGGGCCTTGTACAATTTAGACCCTGTTTCAAAATAAAAAAATAAAATAAAAGAGGGTTGGGGTGTAGCTCAGAGGTAGAATGCCCCTGGGTTCAATCCCCAGTACCCCCCAAATATGTATATATACATATATATATGAGATGATTTGAGAATGTACAAATAGCCTTGTCTCCTCTCTCACCCACTGAACTTAGTATCCACTGGTAGATCTGCCTGCGGCTATCATTATTGTGGTGTTTCAATGATGGTTTCTCTTCTTTCTTTCTTTTTTGAGATAGAATCTTGACAAGTTGCAGAGGCTAGCCTTGAACTTGCAATCCTACTGCCTCAGTCTCCGGACTCCCTGGGATTACAGGCACATGCTGCCATGCCTGGCTTCAATGAGGATTTTTTTTTTTTTTTTTGCAGTACTAGGGATTGAATCCAAGAGCATTCTACCTCCAGGCTACACCCCCAACCCTATTTTTTATTCTTTATTTTGAAACAGGGTCTCACTAAGTTGCGGAGGGCCTCACTAAGTAGCTGAGGCTGGCCACGAACCTGCGATCCTCCTGTCTCAGCTTCCCAAGTACCGGGATTACAAGCGTGCGCCACCACGCCCGGCTTATTGAGGATTTTCTATTCCAGTTCCTTCTACATATACTAACTGAGAACTTTTGTGCGAAAGGCCTGTCTCCTGTCTTCCATTTATTTATTCACCCACAGACACATGGATGATTTTCTACATGGATGTTTACTTTATTCTACGGTATAATCCAGTAGCATCGTGATTTATCTTTCTGCTCAAATGGCTGCTGCTCTGGCCATTGCGTTCTCTCGGGCTGGCTCTTGGGTCCTTTCAAACCTCCGTCTTTGTTTGTGCCCCTCCTTATTTTCTGGCACAAGATGCTCCAGGCTCATGAAGTATTTTTCCTGCCCTGGCACTGAATTAATCAGATCTCCAAAGACATTAGAGTTTCAAATATTACCCGATTACAGTCTGGAAACCTCCCTTTGGCGGCAGCAAGGTGGAAGACGATGGGGACTGTGCAGAGAAGGAAGAGGATACGCAAAGAAGAATATGGGCGGTGGTGGGGACTCTAGCTCTACAAAAGAATGGCATGAAAACAGTCACCACATTACATTTAAACAGCATAAGAAGTGACCTTCAGAATTAGAAGTTTGTATGTCCAGACATTTAAAACTCTAATACTGCAGATGGCCGATGACAACTTGCTGCCTGTTTTTATAGGGCCCTTGCACTAAAAATGGATTTTACATTTTTAAGCTGTTATTAGAATAAAAGAGATGGAAGACTATGTGACAGAGATTACATGTCACCTGCAAAGTCTAAAATATTTCCGACCCTCTACAGAGAAAGTCTGCCAGTCCCTGCTCTGGATAGCAAATGCCCATGATGTAAAAATCCAGTCTAATGTGTGTGAGATAACAATTTTGAGAAATCACTTCCAAAAGTAACAAAGTGATGGTGATAGATATTTGGAAAAAGAAAAGAAAATTAGATACACATTGTTCTGGTGTTTATATGATGATACAGTCTTCCCAGACAGTGATCTGGTTTCATATAACAAGAATAACAACTGTTTCTATCTTCTGACCTGGGATACAGCCCTCAAAGTTGGTCTACCTATACCCACACAATACAAAGAAAAAGGAATCCGATTTTTGTTTCTGAGTTTTAGTGTCACTATTCAGAAAGAAAAAGAACTAGAAAGTAAAATGTCAAACACGAGAATGATGAAGCAAATTATATGGAAAAGCAATATGATGTAATAACAAATAGCTACTGAAGTGATGATTATGGGCCTTACACTGAGATATAAAAAAAGAGGGATGTGAAATGACTTCAAGGGAAAAGAGGAACCATGAATAATATGTATAGATAGGTTACAACTATAATCATACACTTAGTACACTGTCCGGAAACAAAAATTAATTTAGGGTGACAGAAATAATTCAACTCTCATGTGATTTTCCATATTTTTTGTATATGAAATAGATTTTCAAAATTTACATCTAGTTCTTGTAATTTTGAAAGTAAAGATGTCAATAGAATTTCTCTCTTAAGAAACAAGTTTTGAAAATGCATGTTCAAATTTTGAGATGAATTAAAAAACAGAATCATGATACAGCAACTTAAGAAGTAAAAAAAAAAAAATTCTTCTAGAATGAAATAAGCCCAATTCCTTGTTCTGGTCACACCCTGACCTTTTGAAAATACACATAAAAGAAACACATTCATGCCACAACCTGTCAAACGGTTCCAGATTTTCTACTTAGGAATTATTTTTCAGATGCTATTTAAAAGAGACTCCTTCTCTGACCTTGAGACCCCATGTAAAAGGTCAACTCCGGAGCGAGCCCCTTTGACTTGGAGCTACCTCTGCACGCTTTCCCTCTCATTAAAAACTGGCTTCTCTGGTCCTTCGGCTGCAGTATATGAGTGGCATTAAATACCACAGAAGCTCTGCGTGTCAGCAACAGGTTCACATTTCTACTCTCTCTCCATATTTTCTTTCCCAATGGAAAGAGTTAGAAGAAGGGTTTATGGCTTTTGAAATAAAGCAGATCTCCTGAATAAACACAGAGGGAAAGTAAGAAGTTACATGAATTTATTATCCTCTTTGTATTCATCCTTTCAAAACAGTTCAAACCAAAGCACTAAGTGATCGTTAAGGAACTGTTTCTCTTTTTTGAAAAGGAGATGGTGGGAGTTGGGAAAACAAGACCCACAGCCTCAGACCCACGCCCACTGCATTCCCTTCAGCAAACGAGAGGCGGCTCCAGGAACGGCTTCCGTTGAGCATCTTTACACTCAGTCTCAAAAGCAACTTTTTGCTCCTGGCACCGCCTTCATTTATAATCCACTGCTATCATCTCTTCCAAACAACTGGAGCTGCAAATGCCTTCCAGAACGTCGTCAAGGGAATGAAAGCCCCTCCACTACTTCCTTAGTCACGTTTAACAAAGGCTCGCTCACTGGAGCTACTCTGAATAGAGAATTTCTCCTCCTCTTCTCCCAGGTTTCCTGGCACCAGGACTTGATTTTGTTGGAGCTGACCGTGCCATCTACGACAATACAAAAGCAGGACTCTCTTGTAGGTTACACTCTGCTGTGAGACACTTTGTCCCTCTCCCCTTCCCCAACAGATACTTGGCCATACAGTAAAATATTTTCGCTTCACCTCATTGGAAGCGGCGTGCACAGCACCCTGCACTTCATCAGCACTGGCAGGCTGCAGTCAGCTCCTCTCTCTTACGCATGGATGTTCCACTCTGGCTTTAGTGCCCCGGCCCTGTAGAGTCAGGACAATGGGCGTTAAAAGCGCCCAGCCCGCCCATCTGTTGTTTCTCCCGCTAGATAAAGGACCAGTGGATGCCATGCGGAAGGCACATGCCACACACAAAGCAACCTGGAGGGGGTCTACGTGAAAGAGTTGGGAAACTGTTATGGAGAGAGGGAAATTTAAACCAGGTCTTGAAGGGTGAATGTGTCAGCTTCTTATCGCTATGACAAAACACCCGAGAAAACAACTTAGAGGAGGAAAGACTTATTTTGGCTCTTGGTTTCAGGGTTTCAGCACGGTCCTCTGGCTGTGTTGTTTCTGGGCCTGTGGTGAGGCAGTGTATCACAGTGGACTGGCGTGGAGGACAAAGTTGCTCAGCTCAGGGTAGCCAGGATGCAGAGAGGGGAAGGGGCAGGGGACAAAACACCGTCCCTGAGGGCACGCCCCCAAGAACACACCCCCTCTAACGAGGCCCACCTTCTACAGTTTCTACCTCATCACAACAGTCCGAGCCAGCTGTGACTTCCTCAATGGACGAATCCAATCCCTTCCCAAGAGCCACCTCTGAACACCGCTGCCCCAGGGACCAAGCCTTCAACGCGTGAGTCTGGGGGACGTTCCAAATCTAGACCTTAACAACAAACATGAACTCAGCCACCAGGAAACAGTAGGTGGTCAAGAAAGGCAGAGACAAGACGCACACGGAAAAGGGACAGCGTGCAGACAGGAAAGCACCCTGTGCAGCTGTCACGGGCCAAGAAGGGCACACAGTGTTCACGCAGCAGCGCTGCCTCAGATTCAGCCACTCTAAGACGGGCTGCTCTCTCCCCTCCCTCCTTACGCAGCTCAGCAACACCTGCTACCTCTTCTTTTTCTCCATCCTTAGCTCCCATGTTCGATTAGCGGCCAGTTGACTTCTTCCCTCATCCCTGATGAGGCCACTGCTCTGATGCAAGGGCGCTGCCATGGTGTGCTCCCTGAATCACCGGGCAGGGCCAGTCTCATCCCTCCCGACCCCGTCACAGAAAACAATTACCTTCATCCTTTGTTTTTTTTTTTTGTCATCCTGGGAATTGAACTCAGGGGAATTCTACCTCTGAGCTACACCCCCAGCCCTATTTTATTTTTTATTTTGAAACAGGGTCTCACTGAGTTGTGGAGGGCCTAAGTTGCCCAGGCTGGCCTTGAACCTGTGATCCTCCTGTCTCAGCCTCCCAACTACTGGGATTACAAGCCTGCACCACCATGCCTGGCTCACCATTACCTTCTCAAAGTAGAGCTCCATCATATAACTAGTACTATTATTCTTCAATAACTACCAACTATGGATCGAATAGAAATCTAAACTAACCTGGCACCCAAGAATACCGCCCTCCCTTCCTGTCCATCCTCACTCCCCATCATTCCTAGAGGAGGCCGCTGGTGCAGCCGCTCCACTCTACCCGCCACCCTGGGTGTATACCTGTGTTGTTCTACTGGGACGGCTCCCTTACCCTTCTCTGGCCTATCAGCCCCACTGCCAGCTATCCAAGGCCTTGCTCAGATGTGGCTTCCTCTACATGTGACCACCCAAGCAGCTCCTCCCCTCAGAACCCGGGAGCCCTTCTGGAAGTATCTATGTGACTAAAGTAGCTTTTATTCTGTACTTTAAGCCACTATAGTTCTCTCACAATTCATCTATAAAATTTAGGAGTAGAGTCTATACACAGTCTTTCAAGTGCCCCTAATTCAGCGTGCACAGTTAAGTGTCGGTGACCATCGCTGTTTACTGGTGGTAATGTGGAAGACACTAGCGAGCCATCCGTGGTCTCTGCTTTTCCTTATCACCAAGTGCCAACGCCAAGTATCTCAAACCCAGCAGCTTCGGCCCAGCTCCTCCACCAGACGCTGGTGTAGGGTGTCCTACCTCCCATGTGAACAGCGGCAGCAGCCCCCACCAGGGCCCGGGCGACCTTCAAAAACATATCTCCCCTTCTTAAGACCCATCAGCGCTCACCACAATTCCTAAAATAAAACCTCCCTCTCTACCACAGACACAGTCCTAAGCCTGTCTTTTGTCCCCTTCGCCTACCACCCTCGCCAGCCCCCAACACACAGCCAGCTACTGCGTGACGGGTTACAGGACAAGTGCAGCCATTGGGAAGCAGCATGAATGGCGGCCTGCCTCAGGGACCACAGGCCCTGCGCGCCCCTCCGCTTTGCTCTGGGGACATCCCAGCATGGTCACCATCTCTGTGGCTGGTGTCCTGGTCCCCAGCACTTCCATTCCCTGAGCCCCCTGCTCCTCTCCTGCCTAAGCGGCCTCCTCCTTCAGACCTGTTTGAAAGTGCTCAGAGCAGGCCTCTGTGTACTTCCTTTAGACTGCTCCCTTCTCTCTGTAATTAGACTTTGTTTATTGCGGCCTCCAACCAGGCTCCGCAGCTGCTGGAACCCCGTCTGGCTAGTTGGCGGCAGAGCCACATGTAGATACTCAAGGCAAACTCAGCGAGAAAACGGGTGTGCCTGCGAGCCGCCATCAACGATGTGTGCTCCCTACTTAAAGACGGGCCCTGTCTCTCTCTCTCTCTCTCTCTCTCTCTACTTAGTGAGGCCCTCCGCAACTTCGTGAGACCCAGTTTCAAAATAAAGTATAAAAAAATAGGGCTGGGGGCATAGCACGGAGGTAGAACACCCCTGGGTTCAATCCCCGGTATGGCAAAAAAAAAAAAAAAAAAGACGGTGGTGCGCGTGACGCGACGCATCCGTAGCGAGCGGCCCGGGAGGCTGGGGCAGGACGCCTGCAGAGCACTTTCAGAAGCGTCTGCTCCAATAAATACAGCAAAGCTTTTCTTTTCCTGTTCTTGAAATTTTGATACTATCATAAACACTAAGATACACAGTATTGAAAAATGAAGTGAACATCAAAAATAACTTAAAAATCTCTAGTTTTGTGCCCTTCACAAGCACCTGGAGAGGTACAAAAATACATATACTGAGTTAGGTCTCCACATACTGAGTCTTAGTTTTGACACTGTGGGAGGTCACTGAGTACGCACTGGAGTGGCAGGCAGAGCACAAGGAAATGAAGCTTTGGAGACACGATACTGCAGACTATTGAAACCCAGGTCCCCGGAGGGCAGTGAGCTTGCAGGGCGCTCCCCTGTCTAGCCAGCACCCAGCAGTTGCTGAGACTTCCCGAGTTATCGCCCGTGTATCTGTTGAATGAATGTGGCCAACCTGTACTCCACCCCATGAAAATCCACACTGATTACATGAGGTCCCTCTACTGTGAACCATATCTGCGATGGAACAGTACACAGTGCATTTCAGTAACCGGACAACACGGGTTCTTCTGTATTCTACTATCGTTAAACTAACCCCATGAACGTTTGGGTTAAAGTAGTGACAACTTCTTTCTTTTTCCTTTTTGGTATTGGGGATTGAACCCAGGGGTGCTCTACCTCTGAGCTACACCCCCAGGCCTTTTTATTTTTTATTTTGAAATAGGGTGTTGCTAAGTTGTCCAGGCTGGACATGAACTTGCAATACACCTGCTGCAGCCTCCCAAGTAGCTGGGATTAGAGGTGTGCATCATAGTGCCTGGCAGCTATGACATTTCTAAAGAATGTTCCAAGTCAGGCATGGTAGCACACACCTGTAATCCCAGTACTTGGGAGGCTGAGACAGGAGGATTGCAGGTTTGAGGCCAGTCTCAGCAACCTAGTGAGCCTGTTTCATAATTAAAAAAAAGGTGGGGGGCTTGGGGTGTATCTTGAAGGTAGAATGCCCCTGGGTTCAATCTCCACTACCACACACAAAAAAAAAAAAAAAAAAGAAAAAGAAAAGAAAAAAGAAGG
>PVJS01044440.1:0-16654 GCA_004027185.1 Glis glis
ACGCAGGGGCGTTCTACCTCCGCGCTATGCCCCTGGCCCTATTTTTTATACTTTATTTTGAAACCGGGTCTCACGAAGTTGCGGAGGGCCTCACTAAGGAGAGAGAGAGAGAGAGAAAGAGAGAGAGAGACAGGGAGAGAGAAAGCAAGAGAGCTGAGGCTGGCCACAAACCCGGATCCTCCGGTCTCCGCCTCCCAAAGTACTGGGATTACAAGCGTGCGCCACCACGCCTGGCTTAGCCCCAGCCCTTTTTATCCTCCTGTCTCAGCCTCCAAAATACTGGGACTACAGGCATATGCCACTGTATCTGGCTCCCTTGTGACATTTTAATTTTTGTATGAAAACTTCAAAAGCAAAGATCTGATGTTTTGGGCTAGGAAGTAAAAAAGAAAAAAGGAGTTTACACATTTTATGATACATGATTTTATTTACACAATTGAAATTATCTCTTTAGTCACCTTCATTACAAAAACAAGTTAGCATGGTATGATTGAATAACCTTTCATAAATGGATTTTACAAATTTTTTTTTGCGGTACCGGGGATTGAACCCAGGGGCGTTCTACCTCCGAGCTACACCCCCGGCCCTATTTTTTATCCTTTATTTTGAAACCGGGTCTCACGAAGTTACGGAGGGCCTCACTAGGTAGCTGAGGCTGGCCGCGAACCCGGATCCTCCAGTCTCCGCCTCCCAAGTACTGGGATTACAAGCGTGCGCCACCACGCCTGGCTAGACTTTACAAATTTTAACAGCTGACAGATTGCTACTTAATACTCAGTAATACTTAATACTTAGTAACTTCTGCATATATGTATATGAAAATCCTGTCTGATAGGACTAGCCAGTATGGGTGAACAGACAATTGGGTCACTAGTCAAGTGTTAATTCCCCATCATGGGTCAGTCGCCTGGGGCTCATCCTAGGAGAACAGACCTGTTGTAGCAACTGACACTTACTATGCAGGCATTTTTAATAATCTGAGAGTTTATCCTTATTTCTGCATCAATAAGGCTATCCTTAAGCACATCAGAAAACCAAGTTAACGAACCAGGCGTGGTGGTGCATGCTTGTAATCCCAGTATTTGGGAGGCTGAGACAGGAGGGTCCGGGTTCACGGTCAGCCTTAGCTACTTAGTGAGGCCCTCCACAACTTAGTGAGACCCTGTTCCAAAATAAAAAATAGGGCTGGGGGTGTAGCTCAGAGGTAAAATGCCCCTGGGTTCCACCCCCAGTACCGCAGAAAAAAGAAAACCAAGTTTACCACAACTATAAATATCTGTAAAAGAACTTCTCACAGAATGTTCTCCAGGTTCATCCATCTTCTCACAGATGTTCTCCAGGTTCATGCATTTTCCTGAAAATGGTATAAATTTGTTCTTCTTTATTGCTGAGTAGCTTTCACAGTGCAGCTGAAAAATGGCCCAAATTGAAGCAATGTTATATGTCCAAATAAGCGTTTTCCAGCTCTCTCTGGATGCGTGCACACATACAGACACACATGCACCATAAGACTTTACCACACACACACTCATCCAAGACTTCTTGGCCACACAAAATGCTGTGATTTTACTGCTTCTGTGAAATGCCTGTAAAATACCGTATTTCACCAAGACTATTGGAAAGTTCGGATAATGAGACTCTTTCCTCTGATGTGACGATGCTGGGACAGCTGAAAGAGTGGATGGGACTTCCCAAGAGCCACCAACCCCCTGCAAGCCTGGAGGGGCGCAGAGTGTCTGTGACCACAAGCCAGTGGTGGAGAGTGACAAGAAGCTCACGTATGAGTCAGGGCCAGGATCTAAGAAACATCTTATTATTTATTTTGAACTATGGATTTTAAACTGTGATCTTTCTGTGTGAGGCTCTCAAGTACTGTAATTACTGCCTTGGACACCAGAGGGCACCTAGGAGTTCTTTTATTTGTTGTTTTCCTTTAAATTTCTGCAGCTCAGAGGATCAAACCCAAGATCTCATGTATGCCAAGCAAGTATTCTTGCCCTGAGCTACATGCCCAACTCTTATAATTGCAGGGTTTTTCTCTAGTAAATGTTAGAAATTTGTTAAAATATTTTATGTTATTTTATTTTTATATATACTTTTATTGGTTCTTTGTAGTCTCACATCATAATGTAGTTCAGAGTGATAGGGACATTCATGCACATAGCACTTGGAGAGCTTCCCCCTGGTTCCCTTCCCACTGCATCCCCTTCCACATACATATTGAGACTGACACTGGCATTTTCACATATGTACATAACATCAGTGGAAGTGTTTCCTTCATTATTTCTCCCTTCTCCACCACTACCCTCCCCTAGACCCCGCCATTGCTCCATTGGGGTTTCTCCTCCATTATCTAAAGTTTCTCTTGTATACCGATTACTCCCAAGCTTCCAAATATGAAAGAAAATATAGGACCCTTCATTTTCCATGACTGGCTAATCTCACTTAACAGAATGTTCTCCAGGTTCATCCATTTTCCTGAAAATGGTATAAATTTGTTCTTTATTGCTGAGTAGAATTCCATTCTGTGTATGTCCCATAATTGTGTAATCTATTCATCTGTTGAAGAATATCTATTTTGGTTATTGTGAATTTTGTTGCTATAAACATGGATATGCATGTATCACTATAATATTCTGATTTCAGTCCCTTTGAAAAGATATCCAGGAGTGGTAAAACTGGATCATATGGTGGATCCATTCCCAGTTTTCTGAGGAAACTCCACACTTATCTCCATAGCAGCTGCATTAATTTGTAATCCCACCAACAGTGTAGAAGAGTTCCTATTTCCCCACTCCCTCATCAGCATTTATTGTTTGTACTCTTGATGATTGCCATTCTTTTTTTTTAATGACCAAATTTGCAATGTAAATTTATTTAAAAAGGTATAGAAGTTCCTGTTGGGGCCGGGCATGGTGGCTCACGCTTGTAATCCCAGTACTTTGGGAGGCAGAGACCGGAGGATCCGGGTTCGCGGCCAGCCTCAGCTCTCTCGCTCTCTCTCTCCCTGTCTCTCTCTCTCTCTTTTTCTCTCTCCTTAGTGAGGCCCTCCGCAACTTCTTGAGACCCGGTTTCAAAATAAAGTATAAAAAACAGGGCCGGGGGCGTAGCGCGGAGGTAGACCGCCCCTGCGTTCAATCCCCGGTACCGCAAAAAAAAACAGAAGTTCCTGTTGGGCAGGCTAATGCATGACAAATATGCCTGCCCTAGAAAAAAGTTGGCAGATAAACCTCTTGCCTCTTAAAAATGGCCTGACACGAGGTGAGCATGTTTCTGTACCAAATGTCGAATCTCATTCAGTTTCCAGCATCCAAATCAATGGCAGCCACTGGTCCTGGGGAACGACCATCCTCTGGGGATATAGCCTGCTCTTGGACTGAGCTGCTGCCAGCTCTGAAACTGCATTCCAGCACAGCACCTCCTGGAAGGCCAATGCTCCCGCCTCCAATACTCAGGGGCTGGTGATCCTGGGCTCATTTGCAACCTGGGGGAGTATAGCAATCGTCACAGTTCAAATCAACTTAGTCCTGGGCACCAGCAACTGGGAAGGACTTGACTGCATTCTAAGTGAAGTTAGATGGTGTCAAAGGCCAAGGCCTGTCTTTGAAGCACACTGAGATTATCATCTTGGACCAGCCCAGTTTGGATACATGGTATTTGGCTGGGTGGGATCTGTCCTCAAGCAGACACATTCCAAGGGACCTGGTGTAATCTTTAAGGTGCTGTCTTTGATGTCGTCCCCACCCAGTAATGGTTAATCCCTCCTTCCCCTAAGCTTGTCACATGTTTGCCTCACTGACCTTCTTTACTGTAACCTGTGATAATTGCTGATTTCTGTGTTTGATTAACCTTTATGATGTTTTGTCTAAAGTGTCTATAAAAGTAAGGTGCTGGCTACAGATGGACAGGAGTATTTGTCATCTCTATCTCCTGCCCTATCCCCCAATTATTAAATGTAATTAATTTGCAAATTACTTTATCAGACTTTATGTTGTTTTGTGTGAGAAGACTATTGATTGGAAGCTGCCTGGTGCAGTGACCTTCCGTGGCTGGAAACAGAATTTCAGAAGCTGTCTGGGCAGCAACCTTCTGTGGCTGGAACCACGGAGTAGTTATTCGGAAGTTGCAGGGAGCAGCGACCTTCCGTGGCAGGAACCACGGAGTAGTTATTCAGGTGCTGCCTAAAGCAGCACCCTCCATGGCGAGACTACAAAGCAAGTATCATCCACTGGAGTTACCCCAATAAGATGGGATTTCAGTGTAGTTTTTATTTGCACCTCCCTGATTGCTAATGATGTTGTGCCTTTTTTCATATATTGGCAAGTTGTATTTCTTCATTTGTGAAGTGTCTATTTGGTTCAATTGCCCATTTTTTTTTTTTTTTTTTGTGGTACCGGGGATTGAACCCAGGGGCATTCTACCTCCACGCTACACCCCCGGCCCTATTTTTTATACTTTATTTTGAAACCAGGTCTCACAAAGTCGCGGAGGGCCTCACTAAGTAGAGAGAGAGAGAGAGAGAGAGACAGGGAGAGAGAGAGAGAGAGAGAGAGAGAGAGAGAGAGAGAGAGGAGAGCTGAGCTGGCCGCGAACCCGGATCCTCCGGTCTCCGCCTCCCAAAGTACTGGGATTACAAGCGTGTGCCACCACGCCCGGCGATTGCCCATTTTTTGATTGGGTTGTTTGCTTATTTAGTGTAAAGTCTTAAGTTCTTTGTATATTCTAGATATCAGTCCTGTATCATTAAGAATAGCTGGCAAAGATCTTCTCCCATTCCATAGGCTCTGTCTTTAGACACTTGGTAGTTTCCTTTGCTGCACAAAAGCTTTTTAATTTAATGTCACCCCATTTATTAATTCTTGTTTTAATTTCCTGAGCTCAGCAGGGCATGGTGGCGCACGCTTGTAATCCCAGTAGTTGGGAGGCTGAGACCGGAGGATCCAGGTTTGTGGCCAGCCTCAGCTACTTAGTGAGGCCCTCCGCAACTTAGTGAGACCCTGTTTCAAAATAAAGAATAAAAAATAGGGCTGGGGGTGTAGCTTGGAGGTAGAATGTCCCTGGGTTCAATCCCTGGTACTGCAAAAACAATTTTTTTTTTCCTGAGCTCTGGGAGTCTTATTGACGAAGTTTCTCCCAGTGCATATATGTTGGAGTGTTGTTCCTATGCTCTCCTCTATTAATTTCAAAGTCTCTGGTCTAACTTCCAGGTCTTTGATCCAACTTTGGTTGACTCTTGGGCAGGGTGAGAGGTTGGGGTTACATTGCATTTTTCTACAAATGTATAACCAGTTTACCCAACACCATTTGTTTGTTTGTTTTTTGTGGTACTGGGGATTGAACCCAGGGCATTCTACCTCCAGGCCACACCCCCCCAGCCCTGTTTTTTTATTCTTTATTTTGAAACAGGGTCTCACTAAGTTGCGGAGGGCCTCACTAAGTAGCTTAGGCTGGTTGCCAACCCGGATCCTCCGGTCTCAGCCTCCCAAGTACTGGGATTACAAGTGTGCGCCACCACACCTGGCTTTTTCCCAACACCATTTGTCAAAAAGTCTGTCTTTTTTCCAGTGTATGTTTTTGGCACGTTTGTCAAAAACCAATTGTCTGTGTGTAGATTTGTTTCTGTATCTTCTATTTTGTTCTATTGGTCTATAGTTCTTTTTGCTGAGAATTGCTTTGGCTATTCTGGGTCTTTTGTTTTTCCATATGAATTTTAGGACTGATTTTTCTAGCTCTGTGAAGAACAACAATAGTATTTTAATAGGGACTGCATTGAGTCTGTAGATTACTTTTGGTAGAATGGCCCTTTTTGTTTATTTATTTATTATTTATTTATTTGGTACTGAGATTGAACCCAGAGGCATGCTACCTCGGAGCTACACCCCCAGCCCTATTTTATTTTTTATTTTGAAACAGAGTCTCACTAAGTTGTGGAGGGCCTCACTAAGTAGCTGAGGCTGGCCGTGAACCTGGGATCCTCCTGTCTCTGCCTCCCAACTACTGGGATTACAAGTGTGTGTCACCACACCCAGCTAGAATGGCCATTTTGATAATATTTATTCTGCCAATCCAAGAGCATGGGATATCTTTTCATCTAAGATCTTCTGCAATTTCTTTCTTTAGTGTTTTATAGTTTTCATTTCTAATGTCTTTGATCATATTGAAAAATCAAAATTCTGAATTCCGCTTCTGGAATTTTGTGCAGTTGTGTATTGGGTTCTCCACTGTTGTGTAGTTGTGAGAGTTTATTGTTTCCTCCTTGGTCTTTGTGCTCGTGTTTTTAGTATTCTTAGGTTTGTATCTCTGTTGTGTTTGCATCTTCTTCCTCTTTGTGTGGGAGTCCTATGTCTATTCGTTGTCCCTTTAAGACAATCCTGCTGGGTGTATATATTTGCCTCAACAAATATGTCTCATATAATCAGAATTTTGTGTTAGCTCCCCAGAACCTATTTAACAGGATATAGGTAGCCGGTACAGGTAAGCAGCAGTCTTTGATTGGCTGCAGGCCTCTGTGCTCTCTGAGCCCAAACCCAACAGGGCCAGAGACAAGAACATTCTGAGCCTGCAGCCTGGCTGGCTGAGCTTTAATGCCCCAAGGACACCACCGCCGCTCTGCTGGTTGAGATCACATGAAACCCTGAGGAATGCTGGCTTCCTGCCTCCATGGCCACCAGACCCAAACTCAGCAGAGCCAGAGATTATGACATTCTGAGCCTGCAGCTGGGCTGGCTGAGCTTAAATACTCCAGGGACACCACCACTGTTCTGCTGGTTACAATAATGTGAAACACTATCAGCCACTTGCCTCCATACTCACTGGGCACAAACTGTGTTGGCCTTGAGATTGTAGCATTCTCAGCCTGTGGCGTGGCTATCTGAGTCAAACTGCCCTAGGGACACTGCTGCTACTCTGCCAACTGCAATCATGTGAAACCCTGCAGGCCCCTGGCCTCTCTGCTTGTGGGGTCCAAACTCAGCCAGGGAAGAGATTGTACCATTCTGAGTCTGGGGTGTGGGTAGCTGGCTGAGTTATTTAGCCCCAGGGGCGCCACTGTTGCTCTGGGCAGGTGTGATCACCTAGACCTTGGTGGCCACCAGTCTTGGTACTTGTGGTGCCCAAACTCTGCCAAGTGAGAGTTTATAGCCTTCCCATTCTGCAGCATGGTTGGGTAAGTTATTTTACCCCAATGATGACACTGCTGATGATCCTTCAATGATTGCTGAAGACCCCACAGGGGTGAGGCAGACTGCTAACTCTAGGTTCTGTCCAAGTGTCCCTAGGGACTGTCTATTAATTTGCATTTCTGCTGTGTCTGACTGTAGTTCAGTCCCTACCTCTGCATGGATTGTTTGCAAACTCACAGACCCCACAGGTTTAGACATATAATATTTTTTATTATTTCTCATATTCACTAATTTTTAAATTTTTATTGTATTTCAGTGTTGTGGATTGAAGCTGGGGCCTTGCACATGCTAGGCAAGCACTTTACCAACAAGCTATATCCCTAGCTTCTAAGTCAGTTTTTAAAAAAATAGCCATCTAGACAGGTATGGTGGCACACACCTGTAATTCCGGTGATTTGGACAGGAGAATTGCAGGTTTGAGTCCAGCTAGGGAAATTTAGCAAAACCCTGTCTCAAAATAAAATATAAATAAATCTGGGAGTATAACTGCCCCAGGTTCATATCCAGTAACACACACACACACACACACACACACACACACACACACTATAATGTCAAATAATGTAGCAGTTATATCATTCCTAAAAACATGGTAAAAAAATAATGCTGACAGTTCTTACAGGCCTTACCTGCTAATACCTTAACGAGCAACTAAATTTCAACAGGAGTTTGGAGAGGCATTCAAAACAAGGCACATTCCTGCCCACCCCCAACCATCACTGCTAACTCTCCTGCCATAGACTCAGTTTCCCTTCAAATTCTGTTCAGGTTTAATTTCACTACAGCTTGACTTAATTCTAACAATAACTGGTTTTACTTATTTGCATGTTTGAGTATTTTCTATATTTTTTTCAACAAACATGCAATGACTCCCTCTTTAATATTCTCCTTTGAGGCCATGCACAGTGGTGTATGCCTGTAATCTTAGAAACTAAGAAGGCTGAGGCAGGAGGATCACAAGTTCAAGGCTAGCCTTGGCAACTGAGCAAAATTCTGTCTTAAAAAATAAACAAACAAATAAATAAATAAATAAAACCTTAGGATGTAGCTCAGTGGTAAAGTGCTTGCCTTGTATATGCAAGGCCCTGAATTCAATCCACAGTATAACCCCAAAAAATGCTTTTAAGTGGATATATTTTATACAATGAGAATGGCTAACTCTAGACATGCTCTTATAATTGTTTTAAAATTTAAAGACATAGTGACTATAAGAGGTATGAGTCTAAAAATAAACAGTATAATATTTGGATTGTTCATTGGTAACTATATTCCATATTTTAGCCTTCTTTCTTTGTGTGTGTGTGTGCTGGGGATGCCCAGTTGTCTTGGCTCAAGTAATCCTCCTGCCTCAGCCCTAAATATCAGGGACCACAGATGCCACTCTTCTGGGCTCGTCCCTTTTTTTTTTTTTCCAGTACCGGGGATTGAACCCAGGGGCGTTCTACCTCCGCGCTACGCCCCTGGGCCTATTTTTTATACTTTATTTTGAAACCGGGTCTCACAAAGTTGCGGAGGGCCTCACTAAGGAGAGAGAGAGAGAGAGAGAGAGAGAGAGCGCTGAGGCTGGCCACGAACCCGGATCCTCCGGTCTCTGCCTATCAAAGTACTGGGATTACAAGCGTGCGCCACCACGCCCGACACCAGCCCTATTTTTTATACTTTATTTTGAAACCGGGTCTCACGAAGTTGTGGAGGGCCTCACTAAGTAGAGGGAGAGAGAGAGAGAAAGAGAGAGAGAGAGAGAGAGACAGACAGACAGACAGACAGCGAGAGAGAGAGAGCTGAGGCTGGCCGCGAACACGGATCCTCCGGTCTCCGACTCCTAAGTACTGGGATTACAAGCGTGCGCCACCACGCCCGGCTCAAAAAATTAATTTTTAAAGAACATAATATTTAGCCGGGCATGGTCCTAGTGAAACTGAGGATTTACCTGGGAAGGGGGAGCAATGAGGCCATCTCTAGCTTGGCCACATTAACTAACACAAGGTTCTGTCAGCCCAGCCAGGTAGTGGACATTTGCTGTCAAGGGAGGCTTTCATTTGACATTTGACTTGAGCCTGAAGGAAAAGTTGTTGTTACCAGGGCAAAGGCAGAGAGAACTGTCATAGTTCAAGATATATGCCAAGTAAAAGGATACCAATGTAGAAACATATACTGTGCTTTCTTTCAAAGACGGAAGGTCAGATAACTGAAATCAGAGTGAGGGAAAGGGTGGCAGGACTGTGATGTCTGTAGAGATATGCAGGGCCTACACTACCCAAGACCTTTGGGTTAAAAAATCTACTCTCCAAAGAATGTACAAGTGCCAATAAGTACAGGAAAAGATGCTCAGTATCATTCCAGGTACTTGTGATTTTACATCACAATAAGATTCATTTTCACACACATTAGGGTGGCTTCAATAAAAAGAAAAGGTACAACAGGTATCCACAAGCATATGGAGAAATCAGAGCCCTAGTGCACTGCTGATGGGAGTGTGAAGTGGCATGGGCACATTGGGAAGAGTTTGGCAGTCTCCAGCCAGTTATACAACGTTCCTATTTGACCTGTTCATTCCTCCCCTATATACATACCCAAAATACATGAACTTATAGCCACAAAAGAACTTGTTCATGGGACTGGGAATATAGCTCAGTTGTTTAGCTTTGGGGAGGCCCTTTAATCAATCTTTAGTACCACATAAAACAGAAAGCTTGTGCATGACTGTTTATAGCAGCATTATTCATATAGTTAAAATAATGTAGAAACAACCCAAAGTCCAAACTGTGAATGGATCAACAAAATATGATATACTCATATGTATTAGTCTCCTAGGGCTGTTGTCACAAAGCACCATAAACAGTAGCTCCAACGACACAAAGTTATTGTCTCCCACCTGCGGTATAAGTTTGAGATCAAGATGTGAGCAGGTGTGGTCCTCCCAAGGGCTGTGAGGGAGGAGCTGTTCCAGGCCTTGCTCTTAGGCTTGTCTCTGTGTTGACTTGATATTCTCCCTGTGTTGATTGCTGTGATCATGTTTAACCTGCCAGGTATGGTGGTGCAGAACTGTAATCCCCGCACTTGGGAGGCTGAGACAGGAGGATCATAGGTTTGAGGCCAGCCTCAGCAATTTAGTGAGGTCCTGATTCAAAATAAAATAGGAGGCCGGGCGTGGTGGCGCACACTTGTAATTCCAGTACTTGGGAGGCTGAGACAGGAGGATCACAGGTTCGCGGCCAGCCTCAGCTACTTAGTGAGGCCCTCCGCAACTTAGTGAGACCCTGTTTCAAAATAAAGAATAAAAACTAGGGCTGGGGGTGTAGCTCAGAGATAGAATGCCCCTGCGTTCAATCCCCAGTACTGCAAAATAAATGAATAAATAAATAAATAAATAAAATAAAAAATAAAATAGGAGCCAGGCATGGTGGCACACGCTTGTAATCCCAGTGCTTGGGAGGCTGAGACCGGAGGATCACAGGTTCGTGGCCAACCTCAGCTATTTAGTGAGGCCCTCCACAACTTAGTGGGACCCTGTTTCAAAATAAAGAACAAAAAATAGGGCTGGGGGTATATCTCGGAGGTAGAATACCCCTGGGTTCAATCCCCAGTACCACAAATAAATAAATAAATAAAATAAAATAAAATAGGGCTGAGGATATAGCTTGGAGGTAGAATGGCTCTGGGTTCAATCCCCAGTACATACATACATATATATATACATATATATATATATATATATATATGTATATATATATATAGATAGATAGAGATATAGATATAGATCTATATTTGCCGGGTTTGGTGGCACACTCCTGTGATCCCAGTACTTGAAAGACTCAGACAGGGTGATCTCAGGTTCGAGGCCAGTATGCAGTAATTTAGCAAAACCCTGTTTCAAAAAAAAAAAAATTTTTTTTTTTTGCGATACTGGGGATTGAACCCAGGGGCATTCTACCTCCAAGATACACCCCCAGCCCTATTTTATTTTTTATTTTGAAACAAAGTCTAAGTTGCAGAGGGCCTCACTAAGTAGCTGAGGCTGGCCTCGAACATGTGATCCTCCTGTCTCAGCCTCCCAAGTAGTGGGATTACAAGCATGCGCCATCATGCCCGGCTAAAATTTTTCTTAAAAAATTTAAAGGTGGGGGGCAGGTGTGGTGGTGCACGCTTGTAACCCCAGTACTTGAGAAGCTGAGACAAGAGGATTGCAGATTGGAAGCCAGCCTCAACAACTTAGCAAGGCAGCAACTTAGTGAGACCTTGTTTCCAAATAATAAAATAGGGCTGGGGGTGTAGCTCAGAGGTAGAATGCGCCTGGGTTCAATCCCCAGAACACCAACCCCACACACACACAAAGCAAGGGGGGGGGGACACTGGGAGTGTAGTTCAGTGGTAAAATGCCCCAGGTTCAATCCCTAGTACCACAAAAACATTTTAAATATATATCTATATAGATATATATATAGATGCATATATATATAGATGCATATATAGATATATATATATGCATACACACACGCAAAAATCACTGCTTTCTAAATTTTTTTTTTTTTTTGCAGTACTGGGGATTGAAACCACGGGCATTCTACCTCCGTGCTCCACCCCCCAGTCCCATCTTTTATTCTTTATTTGGAAACAGAGTCTCACTAAGTTGCAGAGGGCCTCACTAAGTAGTTGAGGCTGACCATGAACCCGGATCCTCTGGTCTCAGCCTCCCAAGTACTGGGATTACAAGCGTTCGCCACCATGCCCGGCTCTAAACTATTTTAAAGACTGAAGAATATTCTTTCATATGGCATTAAATTCTTAGGGCTTAACGTTCACAATGATAACTCAGGTAAAGAAACTGTTTTGCAAGACAAATTAAGCTGGAATAAAAAATCAGACAGCAAAAATAACTTACGTGGTTGAAAAAGAAAACTATGCAGCTTTGCCCTCCCATCTCCATATCTTATTTAAATGTCAGCATAAGACACAGACACCACTGCTGTGGCTGATCATGAGGACAGAAAGAGGTCTGAATTCTAGTCTCTGCTATGCCATTTCCCAGCATCTGGGGAAAGAGCACATGCCACAGAAAGCTAGGGCTAAGAATGTTTTGTAGCTAATCTGTATAATCTGATAATTTCTTAGAAACCCGTCTAATGTTGCACTGGGGATTAAGTTTTCACATGAGTTTTAGGGGGACTCAAACACAGTACCCTTCTACTTCAGAGATGCTGCAGTTAGGGTCACTGAGCCAGGATGCTGCAGGTGGAGGTCAGACAAGCAATGGCCCTGGCCGGTGTGAGCATGTAGCTCCCAGGTGGCTGGCAGGTGTGCTAGCCATTACAGGACAGCTGGTGAATTCATTTTCCTTAGTACCCTTGCCCTGGGCTACCAAGGTGTGCTGGTCCCCTTCCACAGCAACCCCCACCCCCATAAGCAGGTAGTTACACCTGAGAGCCACTCGCCCTAGCCCTAACCTTGAAATACAATAGAAAGCAAATGAAAAAAAAGTGCAGAAATATCCCTGTTCAAGACTCAATATAGTTAAGACATTTATTAAGATACTTAGAATCAAACTTTATCTTATCTGCGGGTTCAGTGCAATCACAAGTCAAATCCCCAGCAAACTGCTTCTAAGCCTAGAATAGCTGATGCTAAATACAAAAGGACAAATTTGAAGAACTCGCACATCTGGATGCCAACACCTGTCAAAAAGCCGAAGCAGTTAGGAAAACGTGGTGCTGGTGAAGGCACAGAGAGATGGATAAATGGAGACGGAGAGCCAAATAGCATGCAAGTACACACAGCAGTTCTACTGTGTACACACACAGTCAGAACTTGGAGCGAACACGCCCGAGGAACCCGCGGGCATGCCGCGAGGCGGGGACAGCGGCGACCGCCCTGCGCACGGCGAGGGAGGAAAGGCAGCGCTAAGGCGCACGCGGGGACAACGGCGAAGGAGGGTGAGCGCCAGGGACGGGCACTCCCCGCACGACGGGAAGGAAGCTAACTTTATACAACCCAACCTGCCAAAGGCCGAGCGTGCAGAACGCTAAAATTGGTGTCTTGATAACAAAAGTGTCTTCTAAACACCACTGCAGCACACGCGGAACCACCTTCCCGCGCCACTCAGGGAAGGCGGGGGCGAAGGGAGCTCACAGTCTCGCGAGAACGGCTCAGCGCCGGAATCCCGCGAGCGACGGGATTGCACAGTCTCGCGAGAACGGCTCAGCCCCGTAGTCCAGTGAGCGACGGGATCGCACAGCTTCGCGAGAACAGCTTTCTCCCGGGTTTGCGCTGGCCGGAACACCCGCTCAGTTCCCGCCGACGGGCGGGCGGGCGGAAGCGGGGAGAAGTCCCTGGACAAGGCGCTCCGGGAGGAGGAGGCGGGCGGACGCGGGGAGAGGGCCGGGGAGGAGGAGGCAGACGGGCGGGCGGGCGGAAGTGGGGAGAAGCCCGGAGACGAGGTGATGGGGAGGAGGAGGCGGGCGGGCGGAAGCGGGGAGAGGGCTGGGGAAGAGGCGCGTGGGCGGAGCCTGCGTCCGGCGCTCCATAAATGCGCACGCGCGGCGGGGCTCGGCCTTTCGTCCGGAGCAGCACCGCGAGCTTGGGTGTGCGCGGTCCTCAGAGACCTCGTGGCGCGCAGGTAGCACATGAAAGCAGCGACCAGGCCCGGGAAGCGCGCTGGCTCCGCGCTCGTGTTCTGCGGCAGGCCTGGCTGTAGTCCTGCCGCCCGGTGCCCCGACACGCAGAAGGCCGCCGCGATTTGATCCAGACGGTGAGTACTGTTGAGGGGCTGTGATCAGTTCCGGATTGTGGATCTCCATGTGTCTTTGGGACCTGTCGGCTGTGGCAGACTCCCTTCCTAGCCATGGAAGAGTATGTTCTTGTTTATTGGCAAAGCTGTCACCATTTAATTGGTATCAGATTCTGACTTGCACAAGTAACATTCTTCACTTAAAAACCTAAATGCTGCCAGGCATTGTTCAAATGTTTCTAGGGTGTTGGAAATCACAAGGTACGTTTTGTTTTATGAATGTTTTATGAATGCTTATGGGTTAATGGGAACCCCCTGTTGCAGCCGTTGGAAATACAGTTTGCCTGTTTAGTTGGGGACTTTTTATATTTGAAGAGTAAATAGAAACCAGCATGATGGCACAGCCCTGTAATCCCAGTACTTGGGAGGCTGAGACAGGATTGCAGTGTGATGACCACCCCTGGCTTTATTTATTTATTTATTTTATTTTTTGCTGACCTTTTCCTGCCCATTCATAACTTAGTGCAGGCTTTTTTTTTTTTTTTTTTTTTTTGCTTAAATGTGCTTTTATTGGTGCATTACAGCTTTACATCGCAATGAAAATCATATTGACAGTAACATTTGCACATAGTACTTGGTGCCTCCTCCCCCAACCCCGCTTCCCCTTCCCCCCCAATACAGAGTACTGAGATAGACATTGGTATATTCTCATATGTACACATGGTCGATGGTACTAATTACATTAATGACCTTCATTCTTCCTCTTCCCTTAGACCACTTTCCTGACTCCACTGAGGCTTCTACACCATTATATTGACTTAATGATGTTCAGGTACGTTCCTTCTATTCTGATTTTTTGTAGTTTTTAACATGAATGGGTGTTGGATTTTGTCAAATACATTTTCAGCATCTATTGAGATGATCATATGATTCTTGTTCTTAGTTTGATTTATGTGGTGAATAACGTATTGATTTGCATATGTTGAACCAGCTTTGCTTTCTTGGGATGAAACCAACTTGGTCATGGTGTACAATTCTCTTGATATGATTTTGAATGCACGTGGCTAGTATTTTGTTTAGAATTTTTGCATCTATGTTCATCAGTGATATTGGTCTGTAATTTTCTTTTCTTGAGGTATCTTTATTTGGCTTTGATATTAATGTGATACTGGTCTCGTAAAAGGAATTTGGAAGAATTTCATCTTTTTCGATTTCATGGAATAACTTGTGAAGTATTGGGTTTAGTTCTTCTGTAAAGGTTTTGTAGAATTCAGCTGGAAAGATGTCTTTACTTGTACTTTGATGGCAGATTTTTTATGACTGTTTCTATCTCTTTACTTGCTATTGGTTGATTCAGTTTTTTTTTTTTTTTGCGGTACTTGGGATTGAACACCGGGGCATTGTACCTCTGAGCTACACCCCCCAGCCCTGTTTTTTATTCTTTATTTTTGAAATAAGGTATCACTAAGTTGCGGAGGGCCTCAGTAAGTAGCTGAGGCTGGCTGCGAACCTGCGATCCTCCTGTCTCAGCCTCCCAAGTACTGGTATTTCAAGTATTTACCACCATGTCCAGTTTTGATTCAGGTTTTCTATATCCTCTTGGTTCAATTTTGGTAGGTTGTATGTGTCTAGAAATCTGTTGGTTTCTTCCATGTTTTCCTGTTCATTGGAATATAAGTTTTCAAAGTAGCTTCTGATGATCCTCTGAATTTCTCCACTATCTGTGGTGATGTGTCCTTTTTCATTTCTGACTTTAGTAATTTGGGTTTATTCAAAGAACCAGCTTCTTGCTAATCCTTTGTATTATTTTTTTATTCTCTATTTCATTGATTTCTGCTCTGATTTTAGTTATTTCCTGCCTTCTCCTGGCTTTGGGCTTCAACTGTTCCTATTTTTCTAGGTCCTTGAGGTTATTAGGTTATTTGGTGACTATTTTTCTTATGTGGGCACTCAGCTATAAATTTTCCTCTTGACACCACCTTAAAAAATACTCCATAGATTTTTGGTACATCATGTCTCTATTCAAGTGTGTATTGTTCGGTTTCCATGTACTTATGTGATTACTTTTGGTCTTCCTGTTCATTTCTACTTTCATTTCGTTGTGATGTGAGGAAATGCAGGGGATTATGTTACATCTTTTGAATTTGCTGGTGCTTGCTTTGTGGCCCAGGATGTGGTCTATTTTGGAGTAGGTTCCTTGGGCAGCTTAGAAAAATGTGTATTCAGCTGTTGCTGGCTGAAATATTCTGTGTCTATTAGATGTAGATATCTGCCTAGAAGGTGAGTTTCTTGTAAGCAGCATATAATTGGGTTATAGGTTGTTTTTTAATCCACATTGCCAGTCTATGTGTTTTAATTGGGGAGTTAAGACCTTTTTAACATTCAATGTTATTGCAATATGATTTTTGTTTCTTGTCATTTTGAGTTCTATTTTTTGTTTGATGTAGTGTCATATCTCCTTGCTTAGTTGCCCACCTAGTGGAGTTCACCTCTTCTTTGGTTCTGGTTGTGATATTGAACTTCTGTGTCTGGTTTCCATAATTGCTCATTTTCCCTTGTTCTGGGTTGCCTGTGGTAATGGCCAGTCCTGCCCAGAAAAAGCCTGCAGACCCAGTCTCTGCTCTTTTTCTTTTTTTTTTTTTGCGGCACTGGGGATTGAACGCAGGGGCGTTCTACCTCCGCGCTACGCCCCCAGCCCTATTTTTTATACTTTATTTTGAAACCGGGTCTCACGAAGTTGCGGAGGGCC
>PVJS01044441.1:0-16653 GCA_004027185.1 Glis glis
TTTTTTTTTTTTTTTTTTTGCGGTACCGGGGATTGAACCCAGGGGCGTTCTACCTCAGAGCTACATCCCCAGCCCTATTTTTTTTTTATACTTTATTTTTGAAACTGGGTCTCACGAAGTTGCGGAGGGCCTCACGAAGTTGCGGAGGGCCTCACTAAGTAGCTGAGGCTGGCGGCGAACCCGGATCCTCCGGTCTCCGCCTCCCAAGTACTAGGATTACAAGCGTGCTTCACCACGCCCGGCTTCCCACTTATCATTCGATCAAGATAAGTATTTACCAGAAATTTCCTAAGTGGTATTCCCAGCTCCCACTGAACCAAATTCAGAGGATGTAGAGAGGAAGGAGACACAGTCCTTGCTCTCAAAGCCTTGGCACTACATAAGCTCCTATAACCTGGGAACAATTCTGGGTTGGGGTGAAGGACAACAATACCCCAAGAATTACCAAAGATTAGTTTCCCACCAGCTTGATGAGTTGACTTAAAAGTTTGGTTTGAGTAAGAATAAAGAAATTTTGAGCCGGGCGTGGTGGCGCACGCTTGTAATCCCAGTACTTGGGAGGTGGAAACCGGAGGATCTGGGTTCGTGGCCAGCCTCAGCTACTTAGTGAGGCCTCTGCAACTTCGTGAGACCCGGTTTCAAAATAAAGGATAAAAAATAGGGCCAGGGATATAGCTCGGAGGTAGAAAGCCCCTGGGTTCAATCTCCGGTACCACACACACAAAAAAAGAAATTTTGGTCTCATTATTTCTTGAGTTTGTGGACTGAGATTTTTGGGAGGACTGATATATACAGTTGGCTTTTGTATCTATGGGTTCAGCATTGGTAGATTCAACCTACTGTGGATTGCAAATACTAAAAAAAAAAAAAATAGCAGTTGTACTGAACATGTACAGACCTTTTTCTTGTCATTATTCCCTAAACAATAAATTATGACAATGATTTACATATCATTTACATTGTATTAGTTATGAGTGATCTAAAGATGATTTTAAGTATACGGGAAGATGTGGATAGGTTCTATACAAATACTACATTTTCTATTAAGAGACTTGAGAATCTACGGGTATTGGTATCTAAGGGGGGCCCTGGAACCAACACCCCTTGGATAGAGAGGGATATCTGTATATGGAATCCTAACATACCCTGTTGTTTTGTAACTTAACCTTTTTCACTAAGTATCTTTGTGTGTGTGCGTGTGCGTGTGCGTGTGCGTGTGCGTGTGTGTGTTTTACTAGGGATTGCACCCAGGGCTTCATGCATGCTAGGCAAGTGCTCTACCACTGAGCTGCACCCCCTTCAACTAAGTGTCTTGAAGATCATTCTGTCAGCTTATATAGATCTGCCATATTTTTGTTCTGGAAAGTATTTGTCATATGGATGCATCATATTTCAATTTTTTCTTTATTCATAGATATAGGTAGGTCCCAACTCTATGCTATTAAAACAAGGGGCATGCCTATTCATAACATCATTCATGCCTATTTGAAAATTTCTCTGGACTAGAAAGTAGTTTATTTTTTGCAGAACTGGGGATGGAACCCAGGAGCATTCTACACCCCCAGCCCTATTTTTTTTGCGGTACTGGGGATTGAACCCAGGGGCATTCTACTTCTGAGCTACACCCCCAGCCCTATTTTTGATTCTTTATTTTGAAACAGGGTCTCACTAAGTTGCGGAAGGCCTCACTAAGCTGAGGCTGGCCGTGAACCCGGATCCTCCGGTCTCAGCCTCCCAAGTACTGGGTTTCTAAGTGTGTGCCACTACGCCCGGCTAAATTTTTAATTTTGAAGCAAGGACTCACTAAGTTGCTGAGGGTCTTGCTAAATTGCGGAGGCTGGCCTCAAGCCCACAATCCTGTCTCATCCTCCCAAGTACTGGGATTACATGTGTGCACCACCACCCCCGGCTGGCTCAGCATAGAATTCTTGAGTCACAATGACTTTCTCTCAAAACTCTGTAGAACATTACGTCACTGTATACTATTGTACTACTAAATATCCTCTGACATTTTGTATTTCTCATTATTATTTTTGGTAAACCTATCCTTAATGCTGTCTTTATTCTTAAAATTCAAAAATCTCTCCAGGATATGTATACATATGAGACCCTTTGTGTTAGTTTTACCTTATTATGTTAATTTAAAAGCATGTGATTTATTCATGTTATTATCATTATTATTTTTTGTACTATGGATTGAACCCAGAGGCATTCTACCCCGGAGCTACACCCCCAGCCCTATTTTTAATTTTCTATTTTGAAACAGGGTCTCCCTAGGTTGATGAGTCTCATTACTTGCTGAGGCTGTCCTCAAACCTGTGATCCTCCTGTCTCAGCCTCCCAAGTACTGGGATTACAGGCGTGCGCCACCACACCCAGTTTATTTATGTTAAATTTTTTTGCGGTACTGGGGATTTTTTTTTTTTTTTTGCGGTACCAGGGATTGAACCCAGGGGCATTCTACTTCTGAGCTCTATCCCCAGCCCTAATTTATTTTTTTATTTTGAAACAGGGTCTCACTAAGTTGCGAAGGGCCTAAGTAGCTGAGGCTAGCCACGAACACAGATTCTCTGGTCTCAGTCTAGCTGAGGCTGGCCACGAACCAGGATCCTCCAGTCTCTGCCTTCCAAGTACTGGGATTACAAGTGTGCGCCACCACGCCTGGCTTTATTTTGGTTTTGAAACAGTCTTGCTAGGTTGCCGAGAGTCTTGTTGTGTTGCTGAGGCTGTCCTCGATCCTCTGATCCTCCTGTCTCAGCCTCCCAAGTACTGGGATAATAGGAGTACACCACCATGCCCAGCTCTAATTTCTTTTTTTTTTTTTTTTTTGGTGCTGGGGATTGAACCTAGGAGCATTCTACCTCCAAGCTACACCCCCAGCCCTATTTTATTCTTTATTTTGAAACAGGGTCTAAGTTGCTGAGGGCCTCACAAGTTGCTGAGGCTGGCGGTGAACCTGTGATCCTCCTATCTCAGCCTCCCAAGTACTGTTATTACAGGCATGCGCCAGCATGCCCAGCTGACAACACACCTTTAAATAACATATGAGTGAAATAAAAAGTCAAAAGAAAAGTTAGAAAATATTGACCTTCCAGTCAGCAACTTAACAAGATCCTGTTTCAAAATAAAAAGGGCTGGAGGTATAGCTCAGAAAGAGAACGCCCCAGGGTTTAATCCCCAGTACAAAAAAAAGTGTGTTGTCTAGGTTCAAAATGTTTGTAGGTTTTACAGGGATCTTTCTGCAAATTATTTCTAATTTGTAATCCCACTCTGATCAAACATACTTGAAATGAGTTTAATCTTTTAAAATTTGTTAAGACTTTTTTTTTTTGAGGTACTGGGGATTGAACACAGGCATTCTATCTCTGAGGTACATGCCCAGCCCTATTTTCATCTAAGTTGTGGAGAACCTCAACTTAGTTGAGGCTGGCTGCGAACCTGCGATCCTCCTATCTCAGCATACCAAGTACTGGGATTACAAGTAAGACTTGTTTTAAAGTCCAAAATGTGATCTACCTTGATAAATGTCTCATGTGCATGTGCAACAAAGGCATCCTTCAGTTTTAACCGTCCACAGATGTGATTCTTGTTAGGTTTACAGTAATCTGGAGGAGGTAGAAGTTACTGTGAATGGTGTCCTCTTGGTGTCTGGGCTCCCGAGGGCCGTCTCTGTGTTGACTTCGTATCCACCCTCAGCCTCTTGCCTGCCCCACGCGGCAGCTCGGCAGACGCTGAGCAGATGGATGAATGGACAGCATGTGGAAGCTGTTAGCCGTGTTCTTGTGATTCAGATGACGTGCTTCTTGTATTATGAGACAAGACTGAGCCCTAAACACCTCTGCATCTTCGTGTCTCTACAGGAGTTCGCACAGAGTGGGGCACCCCGTAGCTGCTCAGTCCGCACTGATGATGTAGAATCGAGCCAAGGAGACACCTGCGAGTGGGCTGCCTCTGGCTGGGGGGGATTTACAGTTACCCTGGGGCCAGCAACAGGCTGCTCTGGCCAAGGTTGGAGAGGCTGTCTGTCATAAAGCCCCCTGAGACATGATGTCACACAGACACCACTCTCCCTACAAAGGGGGGCCGTGCCCTGGACTCCCAGACGTAGCTGGGTCCTGGAGCCCGAGAGGAGGTGGGGAGGCTGCCTGGACACTGGTATGGTCAAGGGATTCTCCACACATCGCTAAACGTCATCAGGGTGGCGGATTTGGTAAGCAGGAGTGAAAGGCTGTCCTCCGTTAGCCACACCCCAACAGGGGAAAGTAGTCTTTAGGATGCCTAGCCGCCCCTTCCGAGTGTCCCTTCCTACTCCTCGTGCCCTTCTGCCTCTCTTCTCCTCCCGCTTAGGTACCAATCTCCCCTCTCCTCCTCTAGACCTCCTCCCAGAAAGAGCCTGACACTTCATTCACACCAAGCCGTTTCTTTGGTTTTTGTTTTTTGGTCTTGTTTTGGTTTTTGTTTTTGGTGCTGGGGACTGAACCCAGGAGCATACCTGGGTATGATACCTCCAAGCTGGGTAGAATACCTCCAAGCTACACCCCCAGCCCTATTTATTTATTTTTATTTATTATTTATTAATTAATTTATTTATTTATGGTACTGGGGATTGAACCAGGGGCTTTCTATCTCTGAGCACCACCCCCAGCCCTATTTTTTTATTCTTTTGCGGTACTAGGGATTGAACCCAGGGGCATTCTACCTCTGAGCTACACCCCCAGCCCTATTTTTTATTCTTTATTTTGAAACAGGGTCTCACTAAGTTGCGGAGGCCCTAAGTAGTTGAGGCTGGCCGCGAACCTGTGATCCTCCTGTCTCAGCCTCCCAAGTACTGGGATTACAAGCATGCACAACCACACCTGGCTTTATTTTTTTTTAATTTTTTTTTTGGTACTGGGGATTGAACCCAGGAGCATTCTACCACTGAGCTACACCCCCAACCCTATTTTTTATTCTTTATTTTGAAACAGGGTCTCACTAAGTTGAGGAGGACCTCACTAAGTAGCTGAGGCTGGCCGCGAACCTGTGATCCTCCTTTCTCAGCCTCCCAAGTACTGGGATTACAAGCATGCGCCACCACGCCCGGCTTTATTTATTTATTTATTTATTTATTTATTTATTTATTTTGCAGTACCGGGGATTGAACCCAGGGGCGTTCTACCTCTGCGCTATTTATTAAAGTATAATAAATTATACTTTATTTTGAAACCGGGTCTCACAAAGTTGCGGAGGGCCTCACTAGGTAGAGAGAGAGAGACAGGGAGGGAGGGAGGGAGGGAGGGAGAGAGAGAGAGACAGGGAGGGAGGGAGGGAGGGAGAGAGAGAGAGAGAGAGAGAGCTGAGGCTGGCCACGAACCCGGATCCTCCGATGTCCGCCTCCCAAAGTACTGGGATTACAAGCGTGCGCCACCACGCCTGGCTCACGCCCCGCTCCGGCTTTATTTTTAAACGGCCTTGCTGCTAAGTTGCTGAGTCTGGCCTCGAACCTGTGTGTGATCCTTCTGTCTCAGCCTCCCAAGCACTGGGATAACAGGCATGTGCTACCATGCCCGGCTCCTAAATTATTTTTAAGTGCTGCCTGAAACTGAAAATACTTTAAAGTGTTGGTACTTTTTAGCCATTTTACTTACTATTACAATTAGCCACCTAATACCTGGGGACCTTTTACACCAAACATTTAACAGAGCTGAGCCGGGCCGGGCATGGTGGCACACGCTTGTAACCCCAGTAATCGGGAGGCTGAGACAGGAGGATCACAGGTTCCAGACCAGCCTCAGCAACCTCGTGAGGCACTCCACAACTTAGTGAGACCCTGTTTCAAAATAAAGCATAAAAATAGGGCTGGGGGTGTAGCTCGGAGGTAGAATGTCCCTGAGTTCAATCCCCAGTACCACAAAAAAAGGGGGGGCTGAGCCTTTTTCCTACTCCGACCCCAGTCCCCTGTCCCATCCTGACTCATGGGGACTGCCACCTTGGACTCCGAGGGTGTGAAACCTGCTTTCGTTTAGGCGTTCTGAAGAAATTCCTGAGTGTTTTCCAACTTCCTAGTGGCCGTGGCCTCGGCTGTGACTGGCAGGCTGTCCCCTGGCTGAGCTCCGGGTGGAGTTCTCGCCCTTGCCCCAGCTGCCTGCGATTGCCAACCCGGCCAGCCGCGGGCTGAGGAGGAGCTGGGATCCTGGCCGGCGCGGCGCCTTCACTGTTGCTCATCTTCTCTTCCTAGATTGAAAATGGTGTTCAGTCTATGCTGCGAAAGAGAGGGGTAAAGTTCATGTGGGCCCTAGTTCCTTGCCCCAAATGACCAAAGAGGGGACCCCCTACTTGGGCCTAAGAGGAAGAGAGAATCTATTCCCCTTTCCCATGACAGTCCAAGTGTCTGTAGGACTTGGGGTCAGGAAGGAGCAAGTGAGGGAACAGCAGGAGCTCAGGGCGGAGGGCCTGGCATGGGGAGAGAGAGAGAGAGAGTGTGTGTGTGTGTGTGTGTGTGTGTGTGTGAGAGAGAGAGAGAGAGAGAGAGTGTGTGTGTGTGTGTGTGTGAGAGAGAGAGAGAGAGAGAGAGAGTGTGTGTGTGTGTGTGTGTGTGTGTGTGTGTGTGTGTACAGGGAGCCACCATCTTGGCAGTGTAAAGATGCTCTGCTCGTCCCAGGGGACGGGTCCCAGAGAGAAGGCCGGGCCATGGGTCTCCGGATGTGTCTGTCCAGGGTCCACAGGGCTGGGGGAGAAGAGTTGATCCAGCAGGAGAGGAGCCAGAGCCTCCCCCATGAGCACTGCAGGACGGGAGGAGCCAGGGTCCCGCGTGCGCACTGGGCTGAGCCCCTGCAGCGGGGAACTGCTCACTCACGCATGTTGACTGGGTTTCCCCAGCGGGGCGGGCATGGGGCCTGGAATGTGAGGGGAGCCCGGCCCATGGGTGAGGTCCAGAGAGACCCCCTGCCTCTCACTCTGCAAGGCTTTCTCTTCCAGACTCTACAAGTCCCTGTTGACCCTACAAATCTTCATTCTCACAGGTAAGGGCCTGAGTGCTGGGCTGGATTGGGGACAATGCAGGACCCAGAAGGCCAATGCCCACCTCAGGGACATTTGTCTCTGGCTGCCTGCCAGGGCTCCCACCAGGGACTAGACGCATTGCTCAAGGCCAAGGCTGTATTTCCTTGTCCTTTTCTTTCCTCTGCACTTTTACAATAAAATTGGGATCTGGCCGGGCGTGGTGGTGCATGCTTGTATTCCCAGTACTTGGGAGGCTAAGACAGGAGGATTGTAGGTTCGTGGCCAACCCCAGCTACTTAGTGAGGTCCTCTGCAACTTAGTGAGACCCTGTTTCAAAATAAAGAACAAAAAAACAAAATAGGGCTGGGGGTATAGCTCAGAGGTAGAATGCCCCTGGGTTCAATCCCCAGTACTGCCCCCCCAAAAAAAATTGGGGTCTCATGTCTAATTCCAGTGGCCATGACGCCCCCCCCCAAGCTCAAATAAAACCCTTTACAGCCTAGTCATGTCCTACAGTGGGGGTCTTCAGATTTTTGCTTGCATACTTTTGGAAAAATTATATGTCCCCTCATGCATTTTAGTTTTGTTTTTTTTTTTTTTGCGGTATCGGGGATTGAACGCAGGGGCGTTCTACCTCCGCGCTACACCCCCGGCCCTATTTTTTATACTTTATTTTGAGACCGGGTCTCACGAAGTTGCAGAAGGCCTCACTAAGGAGAGAGAGAGAGAGAGAGAGAGAGAGAGAGAGAGAGCTGAGGCTGGCCGCGAACCCGGTTCCTCCGGTCTCCGCCTCCCAAAGTACTGGGATTACAAGCGTGCGCCACCACGCCCGGCACCCCTCATGCATTTTAAGTCAACACCTAATATCTTTCAAAATTTAAATGGTTTCAAAGGCCAGGTATGGTGATGCACGTCTGTAATCCTAGTACTTGGGAGGCTGACACAGGAGGATCGCAGGTTCAAGGCCAGCCTCAGCAACTTAGTGAGACCTTCAGCAAGTTAGTGCGACCTGGTCTCAACATTAAAAAACTAAAGCCGGGAACCGGGCCTGGTGGCGCACACTTGTAATCCCAGTACTTGGGAGGCTGAGACAGGAGGATCCGGGTTCGCGGCCAGCCTCAGCTACTTAGTGAGGACCTTCTGCAACTTAATGAGACCCTGATTCAAAATAAAGAATAAAAAATAGGGCTGGGGGTGTAGCCCGGAGGTAGAATGCCCCTGGGTTCAATCCCCGGTACCGCCAAAAAAAATAAAAATAAAAATAAAAAACTAAAGCCTGGCGTGGTGGTGCACGCTTGTAATCCCAGTACTTGGGAAGCTGAGACAGGAGGATCACAGGTTCAGAGCCAGCCTTGGCAATTTAGCGAGGCTCTCAGCAACCCAGTGAGACCCTGTTTCCAAATAAGAAATAAAATCGGGCTGTGGGGGTGTATCTTGGAGGTAGATCTGCCTCTGAGTTCAATCACCAGTACCCCAGAAAAAAAAATTGGTTTCAAAGGATATGATTTCTGGTGTGTTGTAATGATGATATTTGAAAATAAAGCAATTACTTCACTCTTAAATACTTTAACTAGTCTTTCCTCACCAACCTGCAGGAGTGGTGTACTACTATTTCCAGAAATCTGTGGGGAAAACGGCTCCTGACTATGAGATTGCTGGGGAATCTCCACAGGTAGGGGCCCTGGCTGGGGGCCTAGAGGCTGGGACGGTCTCACTGGAGCCTGAACAGGAGTCATGTTCCTTGACCCCAAATGGTCAACCACCATGGGTATCAAGACAACATGTGCTGTGAGTGTGGTGGCGCACACTTGTAATCCCAGTACTTGGGAGGTGGAGACCGGAGGATCCGGGTTCGCGGCCAGCCTCAGCTACTTAGTGAGGCCCTCTGCAATTTAGTGAGACCCTGTTTCAAAATAAAGAATAAAAAGTGGGGCTGGGGAAGTAGCTTGGAGGTAGAATACCCCTGGGTTCAATCCCCAGTACCACAAAAAAATAAAAAAAAGAATGCCCCGGGTTCAATCCCCACTACCACAATAAATAAATAAATAAATAAATAAATAAATAGGGCTGGGGCTTCAGCTCGGAGGTAGAAGGCCCTTGGGTGAAAGAACTGTACATCCTTGACATCTCTCCCTGCCGCCTGTCTCTCATCTCTGTTCCCTCTGTCAGAGCACCCATGATTTAGCAGTTGGAGATCCTGACCTCTTCTCTTTCTGGGAAATATTTTCTCATTCCATTACCATATTTTTATTTTTCAAGCATTTAGTGGTCGTTGAATATTTTTTATAGCCTCCCATTCTTGTTTCATGAATGCAAGTTTTACCTTTCTTTTTTTTTTTTTTTTTTTTTTGGTGGTACCAGGGATTGAACCCAGGGGCGTTTTACCTCTGAGCTGCACCCCCGGCCCTATTTTTTATACTTTATTTTGAAACCGGGTCTCACGAAGTTGCGGAGGGCCTCACTAAGTAGCTGAGGCTGGCTGCGAACCCAGATCTTCCGGTCTCCGCCTCCCAAGTACTGGGATTACAAGCGTGCGCCACCACCTTTCTGAAGACCTCAGTACAGGTGTTCAGAGGTTTCGCTTGCACACTGGCGTGGCGGGCGTGCGCTGGGCCGGCAGGGCACTCTCACTCCCACCCTCCCTCTCTCCTTGCCATGCAGCCCATCGGGGAGACCTTGCGGCCAGTGTGGGGGCCGATGGATAAGTGCTACCCTGTGACCACTCAGGTGAGTGAGGGCCAGGGACACCTCTTCCCCCTTTCAGGGGCGGTGGCTGTCCTGGGTCCTCTTGGCCGGCACAGCAAGGAGACTGCGCCTGGAGAGGACGGGTCAGAGAAAGGAGCCCTTCACTCGTAGCTGTGAGTCACCTCTCCTCTCTCTCTCTCTCCCCGCAGAGACGCAAAGTTAAGAGTGGGAAGAATCAAGCCTCGGAGGTAAGTGAGGCTCCCTGGAAGGGCAGGGCGGTGGCGCTCTTTCTGTGAGAACCCCATTAGACTCAAGGGTGCCCCAGCTCATGGCAGGGAGTCCCAGGGGTAATGGCAGGTCTCCTCAGGAAAACTCACCAACCTAGCACAGCTCAGCCGAGATGTCTCAGGAAAACCAAAGGGCTATAACACCCGAGGTGAGACTAGGAGGGAGGTGGGGTCCTGAGGTCCTTGCTGCCCATGCTCTCCCTCCTGACCCTCCCCACAGGCCTCGGCCCCCAGGGCAATGGGAGGACAGAGCGATGCTGCCCCTAAGGAGGAGACTGATGTCTTGTCCCAGGAGGAGCAGGTGAGGGCCCCAGGGGAGGAAGCAGCTAGCCCTGTTCTTAGGAGGAGGAGCTGGCAGGGACTCCAGGCTGCGAGGTGCAGGCGGCCTGGAGCCTCAACTGGCACACCCCAGCCTGGGGCCTCCTGAGAAGCTGTGGGCCACTGCGGGGTGGGGAGGCAGTGGGGGGCTGGCTCAACCCTGAGACCACCAAGCCAAGCCGCCACCCCGTGGAGCTGAGGGCAGCAGACCCGGGTGACCCGGAGCAGGTCTGAATTCTGGCCTGCCCTAACTGCTTGTGGAGCGGGGCGTCAGTTTCCCATCTGTACAACAAGAACCAACTCACCTCATGTCCCTCTTCTTCCATCCCAGGAAAAGAAAAAGGACCACCAGGGAGTTGCTGAGCACCCATCTGGTAAGATGGCTGGCCCGACCGGCCACAACAGGCCCGCTTCCTCATCACAGACAGCAACTAGGGACAAGGCTGTCCCCTCTCAGAACTTCCTGACCTGGGGAGGAGAGGGAGGAAACCCGGGTGGCCAGACACCTGGACCTTCCTGAATGAGCCCCCCGCCCTGCTGCTGCCTCCCTGGGTTGGCGGGAACACCAGGCCACTCCTGTCATCGCCTGCGCACCTACCCTTTTATCAAAACAGACTGGTCCCCCAGACTTCGGAAGGTACCTCTCCTTGGGTGAAGGTTCTTCCAGCAAGGGATCTACCTGTTTGTGCCTTTTAGAGTCTCCTGTGGCGGAGAGCAAGGAAGAAAGGCCTGTGGGCTGGGGCCCTCAGCTCCTGAGAAAGCTCTGGCCGGGCTGGCTCCCAGGCTCTGACGCCCCCAAGATGCAAAACCACGAGTGAGAAAGGATCCAATAAACCCTTGAGTTGCTGCTTGTACAGGCCCCGCTGCCTTGTCCAAGGGCCCCGGGGCTGCTTGGACAGGCCCACTCCTGCTCCATCCACACCCTCTCTCCAGACAGCTGCAGGACACCACTTCCTGTGCTAAGCCCCGTCCCCACAGCGGATACTCCGCATTGGCCCCGGCTGGCCTTCTGACTCAGCGCCAGGGCCCAGGCCATAGTCCCTGGAGTGCTGCCAGTCGAGGAGCTCCCTGTCCTGTGGGCACTTATGAAACTGTGGTGGGGTCCCCTGCTGGGATGCCTCAGGGTCCTGTGGGAAAAGGCCTTGGGTGGCGTCTGCTCTGAGTGTCTGGGGTTCTCTGTCCCAGGCTGACCTAGATGCACCAGAGACTTGGGAAGCAGATGGACCTTGGATGTCCTTGGGCACTGGCCCGGGGCCAGTTCACAGCAGCTGTTGTGAGGGTGGGGACAGAGGTGGAAGGCAGCGCTCCCTGCACTCTGAGGATTCTCGCCTAGTAAGGGGCAGAGCCCCAGAAGCCAGAGGAAGAAGACTGGAGTTAGGGACAATCTGGTGCAACCTTCCCAGTGGCAGACGGTGGGAGGGACGAGCCCAGGGTCCCACAGTGGGAGTGGCAGAGCAACATCTGGGAGCAGTCTTTTCCTCTCAGCTGCCCACACCACCTTCATATCCTCTGACACCCCATTGTCACCTGGCCCAAGGTCAGCCCCTCTAAGGCAGGCCTGCAGGGCACATGGCCCACTCCCCAGCCCAAACCAACCCCGTGGGCCTAGCTGGCCATGCAGAGGACAGCGCCCTGGCTCAGAGCCTAAACATGTGTCCTCCTCCAGCTCCAGCATGGCCCGAGAGGAAACTCCTACTGCACAGGGCCTGGACACCAGCAGGGAGGGCCTGAAGGCCCTGTCATGCCTCTGGTGACCCAGAGGCTCAGGGTGGTGGCTCACACCTAGTCTTCCAGGGAACCTTCTGGCCCGGATGGCTTACCTTGCCTATTGATCCTGGCACAGAACTTCCTGCTTCCCTGACTTCTCCACCTCTCTGAGGTGTCATATAAGACGTTGGGAAGAGACATGCAGGTGCTGGCTGAGCAGTGGGACTCTGCTGCGCGGCTGGCGGGGTTGTCTCTGAAATGAGGTCGCCGTGCGCAGTCCTGCCCTTCCGTCCGCCCAGGCTAAACTGACACCTCTCAGCAGCCCCTCTGACCCCTCCGTCCAGATGTGAGGACCGCTGGGCAGAAAGGGTGGTGTCAGCGGGCAGCTTGCTGGTGAAGGCAAAGTGGGTTGTTATTCCCTGGGGTCCAACAGACCCATCCCTCCACTGGGGTCAGGTAAGGAGGGATAAGGCGGAGAGAGGGGCTGCTCAAGGTTGGAGCTAGGAAGATGGTTTACTGTACATCAAGGCCCCAGCTGGGTAGTAAGTGGGGACTTGGTGGTCCTCTAGTGGGCCACAGCACAGAGCTGGTTGGGGCAGGGACATCCAGGAAGGCAAAGGCGCCATGGCTGCTGGGCTGGGGGTGTCTAACAGAGGCTGTCCGGGGGCACTGACACGCTAAAGTGCTGCAGAAGAGGTGAGGAGAAAGGAGCCCAGCGTGTGGTGCACGCCTGGAATCCCAGTGCTTGCAGGCTGAGACAGGAGGATCACAGGATCAACTTTGAGAGACCCTGTTTCAAAATAAAAAGGCCAGGAGTGTAGGTCAGAGGTAGGATGCCCCTAGGTTCCATCTCCAGCACCAAAAACAAAAAATAAATAAATAAAAAGCCGGGCATGGTAGCACATGCTTGTAATTCCAGGATTTGGGAGGCTGAGACAGGAGGATTGCAGGTTCAAAGCCAGCCTCGGCAACTTAGTGAGACCCTGCCTCCAAATGAAAATTAAAAGGGCTGGGGAGTAGCGCAGGTTGAACGCCCCTGGGTTCCATCCCCAGCACAAAGAAGCAGAAGCAGAGGGGAGGAGCAGCTCCACGGGGGCCAGGGGCTCCCCGAGGCATGCGCGGAGGCCTGTGGGTGGGGACAGGGCTCAGTCAGCCTGGGGCCTGGCCTCCAGCCCTCCAAGCCACCCTGGGAAGGGGGCAGGGAGCCAGGCACCTCAGGCACCTGCTGAGAAAGGCATGGAGGCCTCCTGCTTCACGAAGCAGCCCTGCGTGTCCAGGAAGTGTTCAGGGTGGAAGCGGAAGGGCTTCTCCCAGACGGTCTCATCCTTCAGCACTGATGACAGGTTGGTAAAGAGCATTGTCCCCTGGCAGGAGATGCCCGGCATGAACGTGGCCCAGCATGGGGGACACCAAGACCCTCCCACTCAACATGCATGGGCAGACTCCAGCTGGCACACATGGACCCTCTCAAGCAACCCTCAGCCCTAGAAGCTTCTCAGCCTCCTCTTTGACGCGGTAACAAGGCTGCCACGGGCACCACGCTAACACCTGTCCTCGTGTGCGACGGCTGCTGTAACCCAAGGCGTATTGCAATGTGACAGCCCCACTCCCTGGGGGCTGTGTGGACGGGGCTGGCCTCGCAGCTTCTAGGTTTCTCCACTAAGGTTAGGACAGTCAGTGCCAGAGGAATTGAGACTCAGTGGCCTAAATTCCAGTCCTTCCTCCCGTGCAGTATCCACACTGGGGCCACCAGCTGACTGGTAGTACTGAGCTGGGTGGGAGGGCGCCAGGCTTACCTTGGGGATGAGGTAGCCCTGCACTTCAATGTCATGGGATGTCATGTGGGGCACACCAGCGGGACAAAGTCTGCAAAGTGCTGAACCTCGTGGATCATGGCCGAGGTGCAGGGCATGTGGGCCTGGCCCCCCATCTCGGGCCACCGCACCTGCGTCAATTTCCTGTTAGACATGGCCTGGAAGGAAGCACCCCTAGCATGTCAGAACCTAGGGGGCTGTGCCCGGACCGTCTCCTACCTCTGTGTTGGGGCTGTGTCCAGGTGAGGAGGACAGCACTTTATTTTTTTTGCGGTACTGGGGATTGAACCCAGGGGTGTTCTACCTCCGAGTTATACCCCAAGCCCTGTTTTTTATTCTTTATTTTGAAACAGGGTCTCACTAAGTTGTGGAGGGCCTCACTAAGTAGCTGAGGCTGGCTGCGAACCTGGATCGTCCCGTCTCAGCCTCCCAAGTACTGGGATTACAAGCGTGCGCCACCACGCCTGGCTTTTTTTTTATATATATACATAATATCACCCCAGAGCATCCCTGAGAAGAGCCCGCACGCTGTGCATGCTGCTTCACATCAGAGCTGGCGCCCACCCCAGCGAAAACAGCCAGGCATAGCCTCAGCAACCCAGCGAAAGCATGCTCCGAAACAATGGAGGCCTGGGGGTGTAACACGGAGGCAGATGCCCCTGGCTGGTTCAATCCCCAGTACCACAAAAATGAAATAAATAAAAAACAGCCAAGCAGCCAAGGAATTCTGCCCGAGAGAGGTGACGGTTAAACAGCCACGAACATCCTGAGGATCTCTTTTTCACAGAGTTCACGAGTGTGTCCAATGGAAGAGATTTTTGTCTGACAGATTCTTCTACTGGAGAGCCCTTGGACAGGAGGAACCTACCCAGTCAGACAGTGGGAGTGTCCCATGTGAGCCACAGGACACCGGCGGCCGGCTGCATGCCAAGTTAGAGGATGTCACTCTTAGAGGGGCCAAACCCATGCTTAGAGCCACAGTGTCCCAACTAAGCTCATGGGAACCAGTTGGTACCTTTCTTTCTTCTTCCTCCCCACAAACTTCTCCCCGGATAGGCTCACGCTGCACGTTGGGGTGCAGGATCATGAGCAGGCGGCCCAGGCCAGCGTGGTCGAGGTGGTCACCATCCCCACACTGAACCGGTCAGACACCACGGAGCGCAGGTTCTCATCACTGAAGCTGCTCTCGGGTCCCCCTTGGCCTGCGCCGGGCAGTGCCCGTGACAGCCACAGAGGGGGCCTGGGCCTTCCTGTGCTCAGTGCTCACCTGGATCAGTCTCAGGCCCAGCTTCTTTCAGGGTGGATCCAGAGCTCACTCGTCCCACCCAACGACCGCTCCCTCCCCAAGTCTCATGTTCTTTCTCTCCTGGCCTTGGGCTGCCAGAAGGAATATCCTGCCATGGAAACCTCACGTGCTGCGTGATTCCAACGTGCACAGGAGGCCCCGGCTCTCATCCTCTTGGAGCCTTCTGACCCTGGGCCCCTTTCCCATTGCAGCTGTCTGAGATCCACCCACATCCGCCCTCCAGGCCTTTCCTCCTGCAGTGGCCTCTCTGGGAATGAACGTAAATCCTCCTCCCTGGAGGCTGAGCTGCAAGGGACTTGCCCTGTCTGGACCCCAGCAGGCCCACCACTCCCACATCTGGCGCAGGAAGTCAGCCTCCTCCTCCGGATCAGCCCACAGCAGGTCCAGTAGCCTTAGGACGCACGCAGGTCACTGTGGCAGCTCCCTTGGGTGTTGCAGGAGAACTCTGGGGTAAAGGGGCATCCGGCAGCAGTGCTGCGGGTCAGGGGGCAGCCCTTCTCTCCCCGTCCCCTGCCTCCCCTGTCCTGGATTTGTGCCTCTTAGCCTATCACCCACAGGCCTGTTTGGTGAGGGCGCCAGAGGCGGGAGGCCTCCTCGGTCACCCACTGCTCCGGAGAATTCTTGTCCAGGCCAAAGTTGTGCAGGGTAGACCCAGAAGCGGCACCGCTCTTGCCAAATGCATGGGTAGGACACCGTAATTACCCTAGTGGGGAGCATGGGCATGACCAGGTGTGCTCTAGCCCTGGCTTCCGCACTGCCACCAGAACCCTGTTCCCACCTGGGGCAAGTCCTGGCCTGCACTCTGCCCCGTCCACACTGCCCTTGTATCCCCCCAGAACCCCTCCACTCTGGCACCCTCTTGCAGCTGTGTACAAGTCTGTCTTTTTTTTTTGCGGTACTGGGGATTGAACCCAGGGGCATTCTACCTCCAAGGTATACCCCCAGTCCTATTTTTTATTCTTTATTTTGAAACAGGGTCTCACTAAGTTGCAGAGGGCCTCACTAAGTAGCTGAGGCTGGCAGTGAACCCGGATCCTCCGGTCTCAGCCTCCCAAGTACTGGGATTACAGGTGTGCACCCCACGCACAGCCACACGTCCATCTCTTTGAAGACACTGCTCTCCTGAATTCCCTGGCTTGGGGCAGCTCTTTGTTCCCCTGGCTCTGCGCACCTGGACCACCTTCCCGCTTAGGGAAGGACCCACTACCTTTTTTTTTTTTTGCGGTACTGGGGATTGAACCCAGGGGCATTCTACCTCTGAGCTACACCCCCAGCCCTATTTTTTATTCTTTGTTTTGAAACAGGGTCTCACTAAGTTGCGGAGGGCCTCTCTAAGTAGCTGAGGCTGGCCACAAACCCAGATCCTCCTGTCTCAGCCTCCCAAGTACTGGGATTACAAGCATGTGCCACCATGTTCGGTTCCCCAGTTTTTTTTGGGGGGGTACTTGAGATTGAACCCAGGGGCACTCTACCTCCAAGCCACACCCCCAGCCCTATTTTATTTTTTATTTGGAAACAGGGTCTCACTAAGTTGTGGAGGGCCTCAAGATCGGAA
>PVJS01044442.1:0-16654 GCA_004027185.1 Glis glis
AGTTGCGGAGGGCCTCACTAAGGGGAGAGAGAGAGAGAGAGAGAGAGAGAGAGAGAGATTGAGCGCTGAGGCTGGCCGCGAACCCGGATCCTCCGGTCTCCGCCTCCCAAAGTACTGGGATTACAAGCATGTGCCACCATGCCTGGCGCCCATACACTCTTGTTTGCTTTCCTGCTGTACTTCTACCAAAATGCCTTATGAGATATTTTGTAATTCAATTAAAATAAGTAAATAGAATAAACCGGTACATTTATTTTCTTGTGTTCTCATTCTAAACTCAAAGATGAGTGATTAGGGAGAGAGAAGGTAAAAACTCCCTTTTATCCAGGCCCAGAAACAACTGCTTTTCCAGTAGCATTTGAAACATTTCCTTAAAGACAGAGATTATGGATTTGGAAAAAATTAATTTATTTTTAAGTATGTTTTATAAAATAATTTGTATGTTAAATTTTAGGTCCATTTCTGCAGCTCTATGTTATAGTAATTATTTCTTTCAATAGAGTGCCACCTTATGTTCCAATTCTTTAGTAGCAGCTAGCTGCATATTTCATTTAGCAGCTTAAGAATATTTTTGTTTGGTATCTTGTGACATTAATATTATTCCTATGTGTCTCTTAACATTTAGACTGTTCTAGAATAGTTGATGAAAATACTTAAGTAATGTAAATTTTAAAAATTTAACTTCTTTTAAGGATGTGTTAGTGAGTTCTTTGTCACTGCAACGAAATACCTGACAAGAACAACTTAGAGGAGGAAAAGTTTATTTCAGCCCATGGTTTCAAAGATTTCAGTCCATGGTTGGCTGGCTCCATTGCTCTGGGACTGAGGTGAAGCAGAATATCATGGCCTAGGAAAGCCGTTCAGTTCATGACAGCCAGGAAGCGGAGAAGGAGAGGGAAACATTGGGGAGAAAAGAAACCCTTCCAGGGCACACCCCCAGTGACCTACTTCCTTCCACTGGGTCCTACCTCCCTACCAGATGGATTAGTCCATTGAAAGTCAATAGGCCTCATGATCCAATTATTGCCTGAAAGCCCCTGGACGTTTAACACATAAATTTTTGGGGTACATTCCAGAATTGAGCCATAACAAAGGGAAAACGTTCCTTTAAAAATTCACTAATTAAGTTGTTGCTATAAACATGTTTTTAGGAAAATTATTAATAGTAAATAACATTTTAATTTTTTGTTTTTACAAATATGCATTTACACGGGATGATGCCTTAATTGCAAATAATTTGCATTTCAGCTGGGTGTGGTGGTACACACCTGTAATCCCAGTGCATGGGAGGCTGCGACTGGAGGATCACAGGTTCGAGGATAGTTTCAGCAAGTAGTGAGACCCTCATCAGCCTAGCAAGACCCTGTTTCAAAATAAAAGTAAAATAGGGCTGGGGGTGTATCTCAGAGGTAGAATGTCCCTGGTTCAATCCCCAGTACCATACAAAAAATAAATTGCATTTGTTCATACTGATTTCCCTGGTCCTCTATCACTACACACTTTTTTTTTGGTGGTGCTGGGGATTAAACCCAGGGGTATTCTACCTCTGAGCTACACCTGCAGCAGCCCTGTTTTATTTTTTATTTGGAACCAGCATCTAACTAAACTGCTGAGGCTCTTGCTAATTTGCTGAAGCTGGCTTTGAACCTGCTGTCCTCCTGTCTCAGCCTCTCAAGTACTGGGATTACAGGCATGTGCCACCAGGCCCGGCACTGCATACTTTTTCTAAGTATGTGAAGTTAGTATGTTAATGAAGTCTAAAGTTTTGTAGCAATGCCCAGTTTTATCCAATAGAGCAGTATAATAAACGTCTGTATTTGACAAAAGTAAATTAAATTAGCTCATCACCACAGCACACACCTGTAATCCTGGTCCTTGGGAGGCTGAGAAAAGAGGATCTCAAGTTTAAGGCCAGCCTGGGCAACTTAGAAAGACCCTGTCTGGAAATAAAAAATAATTTTAAAAAAGGGCTAGGGATGTAGCTCAGTGGTAGAGTGCCCCTGGGTTCAATCCCCAGTACTCCCCCCCAAAGTTTTAAATTAGTATGGTTATATTTTTAAAAATAGATCTTATAATTTAGATTTTCACAAGTCCAAAAACTGGTCTGTAAAGAACATGGCCTTACATTTTGACTTCTCTTGTTTCCTGGTTCTTTGTCCCAGGATAAATGTTGTAATAGCTCATAACCTCACTTTACTCTTGTGTGAATTGGCTGTGGTCAAATATTCCTCTATAGGTGGTTGTGGCTATTAAGTAAAATTACTTGTTTTACTAAACAGAGTTGATGGCCAGTATTGGCTAAAGGCTTGTTAATCTTTTTTAAAGTACTAATTTTAGTTTTAATGTTGTTCTTTTTTTTCTTTCTATTTGTTGTTTTGTTTTATTTCGTGGTACTAGGATTGAACCCAGAGGCACACTTCCTCTGAGCTTCACCCCCAGCCCTATTTTATTTTTTTGAAACAGGGTCTCACTAAGTTGTGGAGGGCCTCAGGAGGTTGCTGATCCTCCTGGCTCAGCCTCCCAAGTACTGGGATTACAAGCATGCACCACTATGCCCAGCTTCTTTCTATTCTTTATTTCTTTCATTTCTTTCAGCTCTGGTATCTTTTCTCTGTTTGCTTGCTTTGGGTTTAGTTTCTTACTAGTTTTTTAAGGTGTAAGCTTAGGGTATTGATTTCAGATTTTTCTATGCTTTTGATACAGGCATTTACAGCTGTATGTTTTCTCCAAGCACTGCTTTCATTACATCCCATTTGTTTTGGTGGTTATGTTTTTGTTTTCATTCATGTCAAAGTATTTTCTAATTACTCTTGTGAATTATTCTTTGACCTATTTTTTAGGAGTGTTTTGTTTAATTTATACTTATTTGAATTTCTCAAAAAAAAGTGTGCCCATCAATATAGATTTAGCATTATTGTCTTATGTAATTGCAAATGTAACAAACAAACAAACAAACACCCTGGACAGTCTTCTATTCCACTGATACCACAGATTAACTGCTAAGCTTTTATGAAGTTGGTTAATAAGTTTTATGGCGCTTAAACATTCTGAGCAAGCTATAGGTACAGAATAGTTAAATTTCAGTCTACTAGGCATGTTCTGTTGAGTAAGGCCGCCTTGAGCTCTATGAGGTTATTGAGCCCTTGAATTGTGGCTGTTCTGAATTAAGATGTGTACTGTGAGTGGAAAATTCATGCTGGGTTTCAAAGATTAGTATGGAAAAAGAATGTAAAATATCTTGTTAATTTTAAAATACTGACTGTATGTTGAACTGGTAATGGTTTGAATATTTTGAGTTATATTATGAAAATTAATTTTACCTGTTTTAAAAAGTTTTATTACTGTAGCTACTAGGAAATTAAAAATAATATATGACTTGAATTATTACTATAGGACAACACAGCACTGTACTAGACCTTGTGAATTAAAGGTATAGTGCAATATCCTCTAGGTTTTTGTTAGAAATGCAGAACCATACTGAGTTAGACACTGCATTTTAAAAAGATCCCCATGTGATTTGTTTGTACATTAAAGTTTGCAAACAAGAAGCATTGCACTACTAGCTTGTTAAAGGATAAATAGATTTATGGCAAAATAATGCCATGTGTAAAATCAGTTGCCAAAGAGTTACATTTAAAGAATACTAAGAGCCGGGCGTGGTGGTGCACGCTTGTAATCCCAGTACTTGGGAGGCTGAAACAGGAGGATTGGGGTTCACGGCCAGCCTCAGCTACTTAGTGAGGCCCTCCGCAACTTAGTGAGACCCTGTTTCAAAATAAAGAATAACAAATAGGGCTGGGGGTGTAGCCCGGAGGTAGAATGCCCTTGGGTTCCATCCCCAGTACCACAAAAAAAAAAATTAAAGAATACTAAAAAGTGGGTTATGACTGATAACAGTGACAACATATTTTTCCATATTCATTTCTATTTAAACTTAGGAAATTTGGAAATGAAGGTAATGAGCCTCCTCTTTCCCCTTTTGATACATCAGTTTGTTCCCTGGATATAGCTTTTCTGGACCATACAGAAATCTTTTCTTTTCTTTGAGATATTTTTACACTTAACATGTCATAAAACTTAGGGTGTATTTATAGTCTAAATTGGAGGAAGTTTCCTGTGTCTTTCAGTGCAGCAGGGCATTGCGTTTGGAAATAAAAAATGAAGGTTTTATTTTATTTTATTTTATTTTATTTTATTTTTTGCGGTACCGGGGATTGAACGCAGGGGCGTTCTACCTCCGCGCTACGCCCCCGGCCCTATTTTTTTTTTATACTTTATTTTGAAACCGGGTCTCACGAAGTTGCGGAGGGCCTCACTAAGGGGGGAGAGAGAGAGAGTGAGAGAGAGAGAGTGCTGAGGCTGGCCGCGAACCCGGATCCTCCGGTCTCTGCCTCCCAAAGTACTGGGATTACAAGCGTGTACCACCACGCCCGGCAAAATCAAGGTTTTAGATCCTGCTCTTTCACTTAGTAGCAGCAGCGTGTCCTTGGGAAAACTGTTTAATCTGTCTGAATTTGCATACTGAAGAAAAGATTAAGATGTTACCTTTCATATGCTTGCTGGTAAAACTTGACCAAGTGAATAACTACATTACACAATGTGCCTTTTTTGAGTATTCTATAACTCCTAGTTTCACTTGATAGTAACACAGGGGAATATGCTGTCGAGAAGCTGAAATTCACAAAAAGACACTATGACTACTTAAAATATTTAATTAATGGTGACAGAATATGAGTGCTTCAAATGGTGTCATGTTTTCCTCCTGGCACTCAAACCCCAACAGTGGCTATAGTTGTCAGTAGTCTAGAAGTCACTGGTCCCACAGTGCCCTTCAACAGGGTGCTTTGGGTCCTGAACCCAGGGTAGAGAGGGCTAGTGACAGAGTGTGATCATGGAAGGAAAGAGGAGATGCCAGTGCCTGCAGTAACACTGTGGGCACCTCAGGGAGCAGCAGAAGGGAGTGGCTTTGGAGCACAGGGTCCCCTTGCACAGTCAGCTGTTGGCACCGCTTTAGGCTGGGGTTCTCCTGCCTGCACTTCCCTTGTTCTCCGTTCTCCCAGAATTCATCACTGTGGATGAATACAGAGAGCCCAGAGCTGAAAACATAAATGCTCACACAGTAGCAACAATTTCTAAATCTTATTTTGATTTTAGTGCAGTTTTAGAAGGGAACAAAATTAAAATGTGTATTTCTAGCTCATCTTCATGTGGAAATCAAGTTTATTTTCTGATTTCTTTAAATTTGTTCATATTAATAGATGGAAATTTGTGATGTATTATTGACATCAAGAGTTGTGCTGTACATGTACATGGTAGTCGGGTGTAGTGGCACATGCCTGTAATCCCAGTGCTTGGGAGGCTGAGACAGGAGGATCGCAGGTTCAAGGCTAGCCTCAGCAACTTAGTGAGACCCTGTTTCAGAATAAAGATAAAATAGGGCTGGGGTGTACCTCAGAAGTAGAATGCCCTTAGGTTCAATCCCCAGTACCAAAAAAAAAAAATGTACATGGTGATTGTTTCTGCCAGAAATTAAGACTTCATGATTTTACATAGATTGTGGTATATGTGTGTGTGTGTGTGTGTGTGTGTGTGTGTGTGTGTGTGCGCGTGCATGTACGCGCAGTGTCATTTTTCAGTTTTCTTTATATCACCTGGGGAAAATTATGTGTCCGAAACGGCAGTGTCTTTAGTTTCTAGATCTTACTTATTCATTTTTATTTCCTGTGTACTTTATCCTTAATTGGATTGCGTAGCATCTTCTGAGTGCATGGTCTGAAAACATGGCCTCATATTAGAGTCACCCTGGGAACTTTTAATACATGCTGATGCCCTCTCTCTGCCCCGGAGAATCTGATTTAGTTGGTGAGTCTCAGGTTTTGGTCTGTTTTAAAAGCACTTCAGGTAATTCTCATATGAAGGAAGGTTAAGAACTGTTTACCTATTAAATAATTGTTGTAGAAATGAATGAATATAACTTGGACTAAATATATAACGTTTAAAAATTCTCCACAAAAACAGTTATCAAGACCTAAACCTATTGAAGTTGTTCAACAATGCAGATTTGTGGTACTGGGGATTGAATCCAGGAGCATTCCCTCTGAGCTACACCCCCAGAGCTATTTCATTTTTTATTTTGAAAGTTTCTCTAAGTTGCTGAGGGTCTCCCTAAGTTGCTGAGGCTGGCCTCCTGTCTCAGCCTTCCAGGGACTGGGATTACAGGTGTGTGCCATCACGCCTGGTTCTGTCCTACTTTTTTACTAAAACTAAAATCATTTTTCTCCTTTCCTCTTTGCTCCAAAGCTTATTCAGGTATCTTCTTAAATATTGATCATAGTGCTCAAGATTCCTGATCCCTTGCTGTATGTAGACCCTCTGTTTTCCCTTAAAATTCAACCCCAGTGTTACTTTTTTTGTCCATTCTGTGCTCTCCTGGACATGCCAAATAGCAAACCTTCTAGAGGGACTTAGCTATTATCTCTGTTAATGACACTCTGGGCTGTATAAGTTAATCCATTCTAGAGAGTGTTTCAGGTACAGGAAAAGCATATTCATTGTTAGGGATCCAGTCCACCTGGTCTAGTTTTCTTAAACAATTTATGCAAGAGCTATAACATACATCCTCATTTCCCCAGAATATAAGTCCTTTTCATTGTTTGTTCGTGAGCTTTAGGGTGAAGAGATGTGATTGAAACAGGATTGTCAGGCTTTATTTTTCATGGCAAAGTGTGTTATAGAGCCATCTGTTTGATGCCTGACAGCCTAAATTATGTGAGATTGAGAAGGAGTATTGTATGTGTGGGTAGTTGAGGTGAATAATAGTAATCTCTGGATCTTAGCTTCTTTTCATTTATATGCAGGAGTATGTCTCTCTTACTTTTCACTCTGGGAGACAGAATTATTGCATGGCAAAAAAAAAATAAAGTTGTTGTCTGACCTGTAAAAGCTTGAGACTAGCCGGGTGTGGTGGTGCACGCTTGTAATCCTAGTACATGGGAGGCTAGGACAGGAGGATCACAGGTTCGTGGCCAGCCTCAGCTACTTAGTGAGGCCCTCCACAACTTAGTGAGACCTTATTTCAAAATAAAGAATTAAAAATAGGGCTGGGGGTGTAGCTCGGAGGTAGAATGCCCCTGGGTTCAATCCCCAGTACCAGGGGAAAAAAGGCTTGAGGCTAAAGTCTTAGTGCTTATCTTTACAAAGAATATGCTAGTGTTATTGAAATTATCTTTCAAAAATCTGAAAAGTTTGAAAATTACTGGAGAAATGGTATTTCCAGGCCAGAAGAAAAGGGAGTGTGAGAGATTATCCAAGAATGTGATTTCTGCTGCTGCGTGACTACTCTTTTGTGCTTCATGTGAAGCACGGAGTGTGGCACAGATCACAGGAACAGCCTGAACACAGGTTCACGCCTTCTTGTTTGCCATTTGTGAGGACAGGAGTACTAGAAAAGTTTCAGAAAGGGTGAACTCAATAAAACAACTAGAATAGAGGAAAAAGCATGCTTTGTAAATCTTTAATGATTTCTATAGGAGTTCATTGCAAGTATCTAAACATCATGGGTAAAGAATGAGAAAATAATTTTTGCATCTAGATTCCCATGTGCAGACTGAAATTTGTATTTATTTCTGGTAGATAAAAAGTACAGTTTTCAAAGTAGTTACTTTTTCTTTTTTCTCCTGGTACTTGGGATTGAACCCAGGGGCACTCAACTACTGAGTGACACCCCCAGCCCTTTTTATCTTTTATTTTGAGACAAGGTCTCACTAAGTTACCCAGGCTGGCCTTGAACTTGTGATCCTTCTGCCTCTGCCTCTTGAGTCCCTGGGAATATAGGCATGCATCACTGTGCCTGGCTATTTCTTTTTGAAGCAATGTACCAAATAGAAGAGGAAGAGAATTTTAAGAATTCAGTTATCAAGTTCTCAAGAATGTAATCTGAGGTGGAGATGTGTGTGTGTGTGTGTGTGTGTGTGTGTGTGTGTGTGTGTGTGTGTGTTACTGAGGAGTGAACCCAGCAGTGCTCTACCACTAAGCTACATTGCCAGCCCTTTTTTATTTTGAGACAGGGTCTTTTTAATTTCCCCAGAACTCGTTAAATTCTAATCTTGCCAAGTTCCCCAGAAATTACAGGGTGCCTCAGTCAACATTCTCATTGCTATAATCCAAAGCAACTGACCACAGAATTTAGAGGAAGGAAAATTTATTTGCTCACAGTTTTTTGGGGGAATCTCAAGAGTTTCAGTTCATGTCAGGCCTGTTTACATCTGCGAAGCTCAGGGCGTGGTGGTGGAAGCAGAGAGAGAGGGAGAGGACAAGGGCTCTGCTCTCACATCATGGAGGCCGGAAGCAAGAGAGCAAGCCAGCAAGGAGACTCAAGAACACAAGCACGGTCCCTAAGGCCATGGCCCAGGGACCCACCTTCTCCAGCCACACCCCACCTGCCTCAGGTACCACACAGATAAATCCAGTATAGTGGATTTTATTTTACAACCCAAATTCTTATCTACTGATGAGATTAGAACCCTCATTACATCAACTCTGAACATTAATACATGAGCATTTCAGGGTACATTCTGTATCTAACTATAACCCAGGGTCTTGCTAAGTTCCCCAGAACTTGCTAAGTTCTGATCAAAGCAGAGATTAATAGGCATAGAAAGCACTGAGTGTCAGGTTGTGTTCTAGGCATGTTACATATATGAACTTGTTTAGTCCTCCCAATAATCTTATGAGATTGGTATTCTATTAGCCTAACCGAGGCACTGAAACCATAACCCTAACTCACCTCTGAGGAAATCCTAACCTTAGTGTTAGGAAAGAAGGTAAAATTATAGAGGAGGGGTGGGAATATGGCCATCCTGTGGCTGGAAGGATTGAAGGTCATGCATTATTGTGAAGCAGTGCAAGGAGGCTGTGCAGAATCAGGGGGGAAGTTGTAACACCAGATGTGGATGGGTGTGGCTCCTGGGAGGGATTCGTGTTTTGAGTGTTCCTAAAGGCTTGCATCAGCTGTGTGCAGTTTTCTTCATTCACTTAGTTCAGGGGTAAACAAACCAAAGCCCTGCTTGTCTTGGTAAATAAAGTTTTATTGGAAAACTGCTATGCTCATTCATTTGCTGTTGTCTTGCTGCTTTTCTTCTGTAAGGGCAGAGCTGAGCAGTTGTGACTGAGCATGGCCCACATAACCTAAAATATTTATTATGTGGTTGTTAACAGAACCCTCAGATGAAATCATGCATCAGCAAATGCAGAATTCATGCTATGTTCAAATCGTTTCCTAATATATCAAACAATTTGAAACACATTTGCATCTGGAAAACAAATACTGTAGCAAAACTGTCTGTACATGATACCTAGGGCTGTAGTCAACTTCTGGAGAGCAGAGCAAAGGCAGCAAGTGCAGACACACCTTCCTGATGCCACCCGAACCCTGAATCTTTGTGCTTGCAGTGAGCCAACCCTTAGCTATTTTCAGGAATATGAGCCAACATTTTTAGGTTTAATCCAATTAGTTTTATGTCACTTAAGATAGCAGTTCTTTTTTAGAAAAATACTTTTTAGAATAGCTTTAGATTTATCAAGAAGTTGCAGATAGTACAGAGAATTCCCATTTTCTCCATATTTATTTCCCTCATTGCTGACATCTTATGTTAATTAGTATGGTACATTTGTCACATTTCATGAACCAATATTGATATATTGCTATTAATTAACATCTATATGTGATTCTTCAGTTTCTTCTTAATATTCTTTCCTGTTCTAAGATCCCATCCCGGTACCATTACCTATAGCTATCCTGTCTCATTAGGCTCCTCTTGGTTGTGATGATTTCTCAGACTTTCTTTGGTTTTGATGACCTTGACAATTTTGACTAGTCCTGAGCCATTATTTTGTAGAGTTTCCTTTATTTGGGTTTGTTTTTTCCCTCCTCTCCAGTGGGTTTGTCCCTTGGAGAGTACAAAGCCAGTAAGCACAACCAGAAGATCAAAGAGCGAAGAGAGGAGTTGGCGGTATAGCTCAGCAGTAGAGTGCTTGCCTGGCTTGCCAGAGGCTCTGGGTTCAATCCCCAGCACCACAAAGCAAACAAAAACTGAAGAGAGGTTGGGGATTAGTCCCAAAGCAGTGTCTCCTGAACAGAGGAAGCAGGAGTGTTCTACTGGGGAAGCTTATGCATATTCATACTTGGCAGACTTGCCTTCACTTGTGGAGGTGGACACATTCCTTAGCAGGCTCAGTTCAAAAATGGCAGGTGGGAATGCCTCCTGAATAGAGAATTTAGCATTATAATAAGATTCTGATTAGATTCTAATGAGCAAAGTTCATTTTAGGTCACCCAGAAGAGTGAGTAGAGTGACTCAGGAATTTTGGCTGGTTCCATGTGGTTTTCTCTGCAGGGCCTTATCTGAAACAATAGAACAACGGAAGGATTGTTAGTCATTAAAGGGGCAGCAGCGTTTCCCCTACATATAGGTGATTCCCTCTAAAAGCACCTGCCCAGCAGCTAACAGACTAGAGTATGGGTTTGGGGAGAACTGCAGTTCTCCTCTAAAAGTGGCTTCTCGAGGTACAAGCAAGTAACAAGATGAAATAACTATTCTTTTAAGAATTTAAAAATTTCTATTTAAAATACATACCCACATTTCCTCCACAAAATATAGACTTATCTGTTCTTTCTTGCCTCTTTCTGTCCTCATTTAATGCTTCAATTTATCATTCCTACAGTGTCCAAGATTTTCCATTTTGGTTGTCACAGAGCATTGTGTCTATTTAAAATAAATCTGTTTTTAAATGGTTTATATAGAATTATGAAAATGTGTTGCACTGTTAAAAATGTTGTCTATGACATAACATTTAGTTCAAGATAAGGGAAGCATTTTCAGGAGTTTTAGTCTATTATTTCAGTAATGCAGAATTCATTTGATGCAGTGAAGGTTGGAAACCATTTTTGACATGGCCTGCAGTACCTTATAAGGGTGCTGCATTGACATCTTGGACTCCTACCTCAGTCAGTCTTCTCCATTAACTGTTACTGCACCTGCTGACTGGTGCAGGGAATTTCACTATATTATTGCATATTGTCATTTGCCTTTGACAAGTGGAAGACTGAAATTTACTGCTATAGGTGGGAAACCACATCCTTTGTGTCAGTTAAAATACCTCCTGAGCTATTTTTCTGGTTAAACTGAAGAAGCAGTGATTTTTGTCCATTTTCAGTGAAACATTGGTTTCATTGCATATAGCAGCATGTAAGTGCCTTGGGGACATCTCTTGATTACCCTGTATCTCAGCTGACAGCATTTACATTTTCAAATAGTAAACTGACCAAGTGACTAAAAACATTTGAGGTTCAGACACAAAAATATATAGATTCTTTAGTTATACTGTGTTTTATTTGAAATGTAATATTATGAAAGAGAAATCTTTTATAGGGTTTGGAATAAAAATTAAGTCATTATATATATTTTTGTGGACAACTAGGTAAAGGCCAGATTAAAATATAATTTGAGCCAGGTGTGGTGGTGTACACCTCTAATCCTAGACTTGGGAATTGGAGACCAGAGGCTGGCCTTGTGCTGGTTCAAGGCCAGCCTCAGCAATTTAGTGAGGCCCCGCAGCAATTTAGACCCTGTTTCAAAATAAAATAAAAAGGGCTGGTGATGTAGCTCAGAGGTGGAAAACCCATTGGTTTAATTCCCAGTAATAAACACACACACACACACACACACACACACACACACACACACACAATTTGAGATCTGAATTAATCATGGTTTTGTAGCCCAAATAAGGTTTGTTTCTTTATATGTAAACTGAGCAATTATTTTGCTCCCAAACGAAAACTTTGTTGCATTCTTGTAGGGATTCTGGATCCTAACTATTTATGAATATGCGATACTGTGAAATGTCCTCCTCTAGCATTTGTCTTCACTGAGCTTAACATGCTGTAATTGCTGTCTAGAATGTTCCAGCTGTACTGTGCTGTGGACTCTAGTAGCGATAACTTTTACCAACTCTAGAAGATCTGTGAGAGCACTGAAATAGGAAATGTTAATGGAGAAAACAGAGTAAGTTATATTGAGGTGAATTAGGCAGTATGGTTGCTAATAGTATAAATGATATTAATACAGCTTTAATGAGAATCATTTGCCTCAGAAGACCAAAGTTTCCAAAATAAAAAAGTCAAAAGAAAATGATGACTTGATTTCTTTCAGATTGTCAGAGCTCCGTGCCAAGAAAATAGAACTTCCTTTATGTACATATTTATAAACACCAAGATTTTTGCTCTCATTCCCACAATAAGAGCTTATTTGCATATTAGGCAACTAGTTGGGGGACATAGTTGGCAGTCATGTTGCTATTTCCTCTCATTCAAGTCTCTTAATAATCATATATGGTTATTGAATAGCCCTGCCATATTTGAATCGATCAATTCTGAGATACATGACTAAAAAATTGTTATTTATATGATTTTAGTACTCTTCTTTTAGGAGTGGTATTTCTTTCACTTGTGTATTGGTGACTGTAGAAACTGAAAACATAACCCTTTTTGCAGGCTTAACTTTTGTGTTCTTTCCCCCTTATGTAAATGAATGATCATTAAAATGAATCAAATGAGGAACTTCTTCAAATGCACATTCTAGAATCTGTTCTCTGGAGATCCATTAGGTTTGTGTGTGTTGGGGGAGGCTGTATTTTTTTTTTTTTTCTTTAAGCTACTCAAGTGATTCTGATGCCCAGTCTAGTTTAGGAGCCAGTCATACTGTGACTGTACAGTTCTCTTACATATGTTCTGAGGAACTTCTAACTTTTGGTGTATGTAGAAGGCTCTGAGGTAAATAGGGAATGAGTAACTTCTATTGTGTTAGATGCTCAGTATTTTTGATGGTAGCAGTTTTATTCTGTAGAAAGGTTTGAAAGATATGACTGATCATAAATATATATATATTAAATATTGATAGTGGTTTTAAAACATTTTTTATACAGTTGTTTTTGCTGAATGATCTTGTGGCTTTAGAAATCATTCACTAAATATAAAAGGTCTTGGAAAATAAAGTTACACGAATCACTGAAAATCTATATAGCTTTATATCCAGAATACTAATAAAAGTTATAATAATCCTAATAAAAACAAAAGCATAGCTAAAAAGAACTTTTCAATATATCAATAAGCAGTCGCGCGTGGTGGTGCACACTTGCAACCCAGTACTTGGTAGGCTGAGACTGAAGGATCGCAGGTTCACGGCCAGCCTCAGCAATTTAGTGAGGCCCTCTGCAACTTAGACCTTGTTTCAAAATAAAAAATAAAATAGGGCTGAGGGTGTAGCTCAGAGGTAGAATGCCTCTGGGTTCAAACCCCAGCACCATAAATAAATAAATGAATAAATAAATAAATAAAACCAATAAATAAGGAAACATTACAGTAAATGTATGATTTCATCTTTAAACAAAGGTAAAGGTTGCTTGATGATAAGGGGTATAATAAAGAACCGAGGTTGCTGGATAACAGTGATGGGCAAAATATGTGAAAATGAAGAAGTCCTACTCAGAAGCAAGAAAGTGGTGCGAGTGCGTTAGGTGCAGTACATAACCCCCTGCAGTGTACTGCCTTTAGTTGATGTTAGTCAACTTGATATTAAGCTGAGTGTACATTTTAAAATCATGTATGACAGAATTGATTGTGGGTATCAGAATTAAAATGAAATACTATGTGAAAATTTATCATACAGTTGTAAGACGGAAAAGGGTTTTATAGTTTAATTTATATTTAAATTTAATTAATTTAATTTAATTAATTTAATTAAATTTTATATTTAAATTTATAGTTTAATTTTCTGACTTCAGAATAGGTGATCTTCAAGGTTTCTTCCTATATGAAAAGATCAGTCCATGTGAGTGCTAACCACTGTTGACAGTTCTTTGGGTCCTCGAATACTAATGTTTCCGTGGGCCTTCGTTCTTTTCAGCTGTAAGTGCTTACTGGCTGAATTCCTCACTCTCATTTACCGTCATCTGCATCTGATGATCAGACAAATTATTTCTTCTTCTCCTTTTTTTTTTTTTTTTTGGTACTGAGGATTGAATCCAGTGGCATTCTACTTCTGATACTTCTGAGCTACAGCCCCAGCCCTTTTTATTTTGAAACAGGGTCTCTCGGAGTGTGTGGCTAAGTTGTTGAGGCTGGCCTTGAGCCTGCAATTCTTCTTTCTCATCCTCCCAAGTACTGGGATTACAAGTGTGCACCAGCATGCCCAACTACATTTTTAAAATTTTATTTGAGACAGGGTCTTAGTATCTTGCCTAGGTTGGTCTTGAACTCCTGGGCTCAAATGGTCCTCCTGCCTCAGCCTCCTTAGGAGCTAGGATTACTGGTGTGTGCCACCACACCTGGCTTCATTGTTCCTAATTTTGGAGGTGACAGTCTAACAAAAATGTCTATAACAGCGTAAGAATTACCCCCATATTGACTCACAACTAGGGTCCATGCAGCTGAGCATCCCATCATCTTGGTGTCATTTCCAGAGTGTTTTGAAGAATATTGCTATCCTTACTTATATTCTAGACATTCTGGTTAATGATTTATGTATCTTTTCATCTGTGAATTTTCAGAGTTCTGCAAAAAATTTTCAGTTTATGGTGGTATCTCATTTTCTAAAATTACTGTATTTGATAAAATTTAAGTCTCTGTACAATGAATTGATTTGCAGTTTTATGCTTTTAGAAGTTGTTACTAGAGAAGAAAAATCTTTCTTACTTTTCTTTGCCATCATTTCTTTTGATTTTTTTCAAAACTTTTTTATAGCTTCATTTTGTCTTTTGTGAGATTTGTAAACCAGAAATAGAGCCAGTGTTTTGGTTTTGAAAACCTGTGGTCCTGAGCGTTGGGTATTTTTTGTTAGCAGCTTCTAACCCATTTCTGACAGGAGAACTCAGTCCCTGCCCAGGCACACAGCAGAGGTGCTCCCAGGCATGCAGGCAGAGCCTTGGTGCTGTCTGGATAGATTTAGTCCTTCTTCCTGTTCTTCTCAATTCCCCTTGCTTTTTTATGCCCTCATATTGCCCTGAGCTGACCAGAGACTCCATGACCATCTTTCCTTGTCTTTAATTCCTTTTGTGCTACTGATTTCAACTGAATTAAGTTCTAATTAAAATACTTTTCACCTTAAGATTAGAATGCCCAGTAAGCTTGACACACTCAAAGAGAATTTGCTTTATACATTGTCAATCAAAACAAATCCCTATGTAGGTTTTGAGTAGTTACTAATGAGAGTATGCATATCCTTGAACTGATATGGGACAGAATAAAGAAAGGCTGAGGATCTCTATTCTAAAGCCACACTTGAGGAAACAGTTTCTTCCTTGTACAACAAAGTACTTATGACCACATAGTTTCTCAGGCACGCTCATTTCTTGGAATGTGTTGCACCTGTGTTTATTATCAGGCTCTTTAATGTTAGGCTGTGTAGTTATTGAAGGATTATAGGGAATGGAATTTTGAATACTTTTGTTCTCTCTAAAGTTTAATTCCCTAAAACCTATGTTTTAGATGCAAAATTCCCACCCTTTCCTTGGCTTAGTTTCTTTTTTGTCACTTGTCATTTACTTTGACATGGGAGAGTGTTTTGGAAGTAATAAGCTAGCTGTACTATAGTGTAAGAGGATATTTTTATAATACTGGTTTATATTTTGTATTTTATATTTGAAAATGCTAGAATGGATGGTAATCACTGGTTGTTTGAAGGCAGTGAAACCAGCACAGGGTGAGTTGTCTTTTCCATTTGTTCTCTGAAGTTTGTGAATGCAGTTGGTACTTGCAGAATCTATTACCATTTTAACTTTTCCTAGACTTGGACATTCTGATACACTGGCCAAATAGTAACAATTTTCTTGTTGGAGTGGGGCCAGGAAAAGGTCTAGTTTTCCATGGCAAAACTATGTTCCTTGGGACTACCGTGTGCTCCCAGACTCACGAAGGTTTAATTAATATTTATCCCTCTGCATTGTTTATGTCACCAATCCATGTTTTCACAGATAGCCAGTTAGTTAAATATTTCTTTGATCTCATGATTTCTACTAGTCATTTAATCTCTAACATTTAAGAGCTGGTGAATGAAATTGAGGGTACCAGAATGGGTTATTCCTGCATGTCAACTGGCTTTCAGGTAACTGATGAGTTCATTCTAGGATAGCCACTGCTCCTTTTCCTGCTCAAATAGAAGCGGTCATGTTTGTATCTTCTATCTTAAGGATGTTCAGTAGTTTATATAGCTTTTATGTTCTTCTGAAATGGTAGGAACTAGTCAGAGTGGCAGGCATACTGGATGGAGCCTTGGTAGTGATCATAGATTGTTCAGATGTCCCTAGTAGACTGGGAGGACATAGAAATGCCGTAGATTGCAGTAGAGATGGAAGAGCCCGTTTTGTTAGAAGTTGTATTGGACAGGGTTCTCTAGATTAATAGAATACACAGAATGAGTATATTTGAAAAAAGGGATTTATCAGATGGGCTTACAGTTTGAAGCAATGTAGTCCCAGGTTCTGACTGCACGTGGAGAGTCAGAGGAACCAGTAGCTGGTCGAACGGTCTTAAGAGCTGGAGTCTTAGGATCGGAGCAACCACTAATTCAGTCCCAGTCCAAGACGTGAAGATCAGGAA
>PVJS01044443.1:0-16652 GCA_004027185.1 Glis glis
TGTGTGTGTGTGTGTGTGTGTGTGTGTGTGTGTGTGTGTGTGTGTGTGTGTGTGTGTGTGTGTGTGTGTGTGTGTTTGTGTGTGTCTGTGTTTGTGCCCGCCTTGTTTGGGATTACTTGTATTCTTCTGCTTTTTCTATTGCTGTTTCTGGAAGGACTGAATGTAGCCAGACACTACCAAGAGACATATTGTCCCAATACAGTCACACATCAAATAAAATCACTTTGGTCAACTAGAGTCCACATATGTAATAGTGACCCCATAAGATTATAATGGAGGCCGGGCGTGGTGGTGCACGCTTGTAATCCCAGTACTTGGGAGGCGGAGACCTGAGGATCCGGGTTCGTGGCCAACCTCAGCTACTTAGTGAGGCCCTCCACAACTTAGTGAGACCCTGTTTCAAAATAAAGAATAAAAAATAGAGCTGGGAGTGTAGCCCAGAGGTAGAATGCCCCTGGGTTCAATCCCCAGTACCGCAAAAAAAAAAAAAAAAAGATTATAATGTTATAATGGAGCTGAAAAATTCTTATCGTCTAGTAAGACCATAGTACAACACATTAGTCACATGTTTAATGTTATTAAAAAAAGCTATTTATGGTGCTTCTAGTTGTATAAATATATGGCACACACAATTATGTATAGTATAATTTATAACAATAAGCTATGCTATTCATTTATGTATTAGCTATACTAGACTTTTAATAACTACTTTAGAGTATACATTATATAAAGAAGCTATTGCCCTTCAAAAGTATTCTAGAAGAAGGCATTGTTATCATAGGAGATGACAGCAACATGTGTATTATTGCCACGGAAGAACTTCCAGTGGGACAAGATGTGGAGGTGGAAGATAGTAATTTTGATGATTTTGCTTTTGCCCTCATAGTGCTAGAGTCTAGTGAGGGAGATAGAAAATGAAATTAGGTACATAACATATAAATGGAGTCAAGAAAACTATGCCTAAAGTAATGTAAAAGGGAATTGAGGTTTAGATAAACAACGAAAAGAAAGGAAGACTGCATTTCAGGGAAACAAAAAAAAATGGCCCTCTGTAAACCTAGGATGACATGTGTGGTTGTATCTTGGTTTTTAATGAAAAGTTTAAAAATTATAAAATAGAAAAATAGATTATATAATAGAAAAATAAATAAAGAAAATATTTTGTATTTCTGTACAATGTGTTTGCATTTTAAACTAATGTTTATTGCTAAAGAGTCAAAAGTTTAAAAAACATTAGAAAGTTTATAAGGAGAAATATATGCAGTAAGAAATGACTAATTTACTATTCAAGAAGCCAAAGAAATTAAACCTATGTAGTGTAACCTAAGTCTGCATTGTTTATAAAGTCCACAATAGTGTACAGTACTGTCCTGGGCCTTCACATGCACTTAGCACTCACTCACTGAATCACCCAGAGCAACTTCCAGTCCTACATTCTCTAGTCGTGGTAAATGACCTACACAGGTGCACCCTTTTTTAAAATCTTTCATACCATATTTTTATTGTGCTTTTTGATGTTTAGGCACTTAGATATTTACCATTGTCTTACAATTGCCTACAGTATTCAGTTTAGTAACATGCTGTAGAGCTTTATAGCCTAAGAGCAATGGGCTATACCCAAGAGCCTACGTGTATAGCAGACAATATCAGCTAGGTTTGTGAAAGCACACTGTGGGATGTCCCCTTCTATTTTAGCAATATGCCCAGAATTTAAGTACAGAAAAAATGGACCATGTGAGTAACATGGTTGTCAAAGACATCTATGGGAAGAAATATAAGATGATCTAGATTTAAGACAATGGTAATGACAAAAATAAAAGTTAGGGCATCTTTTTTTTTTTTTTTTTTTTGAGATACAGGGAATTGAACCTAGGGCCTCCTGCATACTAGATAAGCATTCTACCACTGAGCTACATCCCCAGTCCACTTTTAAATTTTTATGTTTGGGAAAGGATCTCACTAAGTTGCAAAGATTGGCCTTGAATTTGCAATCCTTCTGCTGTAGCAGATTACAGGCATGCACCATGGCATCATTTTTAATCTTAATCTTTCACATAAGTGAAAAATCTGTATGGCTTTTTGTAGAATAATGTCACCTGCTCAGGGTGTCTGTGTCTGTGTGTGTGTGTGTGTGTGTGTGTGTGTGTGTGTGTGTACATTGCAGTGAGAACCTGGAGAACAACAAATTCCCTTATTCTTACCCTTTGAAATTTTTTCTTTAGAACAAGAATTGGACTACAAGAAATATCTGAAATCCCTGAAACTGTAAGCATTTTTTTTTTTTTGCCCTGGAATAAAGCTTCATGGTGTTTTTAGATTCTCAGTGGAGTTTATGACTGAAAATGGAAAACAAGTTCTATAGAGATTACCTTTCAGGTGTGAATGTGTTATGATTGTATCCAAATCTGTCGTGTGCCTTGGGATAACGTAGATTGAATTGGGATATGCAAAACAAAACAGCTCCCCAAATAGTCTTTGTAACATGGGTCAAGCTTGGCTTTGATTATTTTCTTTATTTGTTGCTTTGAATATGCTCTTTAGAGGACAAAAGGGATTTACCACCTCCTTGTTAAGCTGCATCTTTCTTGGTGTTTCTTTTGAATAAAATGTTTCTCTTTGGGATTTTTCCTTTTATTTTGAGGTCAAATGAAGCTTGACATGAATCACAAGATATACAAAAATGAACACTTGAATGATACTGCTTCTACATGTTCTATTTTCACCCTGCATGTCCAACTAAATCCTACCTGGCAATGCCTGCTGGATATATGGCTTTGATGGTATCAGAGACCCTGGATATCAGTTTTACTTCTAGAGTTTCTTATTTGTTATTACTGATTTTTTTCTTCTTTGATTTTTCAACCTTTTAAAAAATAGAATTTCTCTCTCTCTTTCTCCTTCTCCTCAGGAATATTCTGATGACATCTGACAAAATAAACTAAGGATGTATTATGCCCTTGCTTATTCCAATATTGTCATACTGTCATTGAAATTATAAATATCACCGGGCATGGTGGCGAACACTTGTAATCCCAGTACTTGGGAGACTGAGACAGGAGGATCGCAGGTTCGCAGCCAGCCTTAGCAACTTAGTGAGGCCCTCCACAACTTCGTGCGACCCTGTTTCAAAATAAAGATTAAAAAATAGAGCTGGGGTTGTAGCTCGGGGGTAGAATGCCCTGGGTTCGATACCCAGTACCACAAAAAAAAGAAATTATAAATATTTAAAAAATAAAATTAACACAATAAACAAATAACTTTAAACTAGAAAATGGTAATGTTCACTTTCCCATCCATGCCCTTACTACCTGAATATAAAAGAAGCATTCCTGAGAAAGTAGGTAGAAGAATCTTAATTCAAACATGTCTGAATAATCACCTTTTATGATTATCTATATTCTATTTGGTTCTGAATTCCTCTAGAGAACCCTGACTAATACACAATTACATATGAACCTGTCAAAAATACAAATAAAAGGTCTAATTAATAAAAATGAATGAAAAATAAAGATATCCCTACATTTTTGGAAAGAGTGAGAGATAGAGCAAGAACAAGAGAGACTATTTCTAGTACAACTATTTTACAAGACATATTAAAGGAGCTTTAGCTGGTTGAAATAAAATGATACTAGAAGTAATTCAAATCCACATTTTTAAAAAGCTCTGGTAAAGATAATTAGTAAGTCATTTAAGAAGACATTATAATTGCATATTTCTTTCCCTTTCTTCTCAACTGATTAAAAAGCAATTGCATAAAATAATGTGTATATAATTATATAACAGCACAAAGGAGGTATGTGGGAACAAAGCTGTATTAGAGTAAGGAAATGACACCAGATGGTTAACTGGAATTCACAGGAACATGTGAAAAGAACTAGAAATGGTAAATAAAATGGTAAGTATTACAAATCTGTAATATATACTTGCTGTTCTTCTGTTTCAGCTTCATTGAAAGAGATAAAATTATATGACTAATGATTATAGCAATACATCATTGCGTTTGTAACATACATTGATAAAATATGTGTAGCAAAGTAAACAGGAGTCATAAAAAATAAAAAATAAAATAGCAGAGGAAAATCTAATTATATCAACAATAGCAAATGTGAACAGATTAAGCAATCACTACTACCATTACATTAATAAAAATGATAAGGGAAATTTATCAACAATTGTATACTAACTAATTAGATAATTTAGACAAATGGACAAATTCATAGTAGGACATAGATACTGAAACTGATAAAAGAAAAAATAGAAAATATGACTAGATCTAAAAGCAGTAAGGATATTAAATTAATAATTAAGAAACTTTCCACAGAGGAAAACCAGATTCAGATGTCTTTATTGCCAAATTCTACCAAACATTTAGAGAAGAATTAATATTACTCAATCACAAACTTTTCTATAAAAAATAGACGACAGAACATGTGCCCACTCATCTAATGAAGCCAGTGTTATCCTGATACCAAAACCAGAAGGACACACCACAAGAAAGGAAAATTCCCTATCTTGTGAATCTTCATGTAAATATCCTCGACAAAATACTAGCAAATCATGCTAGTATTATACATTATATACAAGAGATCAAACACCAAGAAAGGATCAAACACCAAGACCAAGCCGGGCGTGGTGGCCCATACTTGGGAAGGTACTTGGGAGGGTACTTGGGAGGCTGAGACAAGAGGATCCGGGGTTCACAGCCAGCCTCAGAAGCTTAGTGAGGCCCTCTGCAGCTTAATGAGACCCTGCTTCAAAATAAAAAATAAAACAGGGCTGGGGGTATAGCTCAGAGGTAGAATGCCCCTGGGTTCAATCTCCAGTAACACACACACACACACACACACACACACACACACACACACTAAGAAGATTTTATCTCAATAATAAAAGGTTGGTTTAACATCTGGAAATCAAACAATATAAGACACTATACTAATATAATGAATGATTGAAAAATGATATTAGGAAATACAAAATTTTGAAATAATTTAATACCCTTTCATTATAAAAACACCCCAAAACTAGGAATATAAGAGATTTTTCTCAACCTGATAATGCATCTACCCCATTCTCATGTTTTATTCAACACCTTAGAAATTCTATGTAATACAATTAGGCAAGAAATAAAAATAAGGATTCATAGATCTGAATTCAATTATTGAGAGATATCCAGATAATAATTAATACTATATAGGTTATATAGGTTCAGAAAATGATGGGTACCCCAGACTAGAAATCATAACCAACAAATTGAATACTTCCTCTATAATATTTGAGTTTCCCAAAAGGAATAGCATGAACATGAGATTAAATGCCATTCAGTCCTAAGGTGAGACTGTTACGAATTTTTTTATTCATTTTTAACACTTCCAAATATATAAAGGAGAAAGTTTCTGTTTGGTTCTAGACTTTAACACCTCTTTAACTTTGGCACATCTCCCCTTTCAACAAATGCAGAGCTGGACAACAATAAGAGTATATTAGTTTCATTTCACAGGGCTCTAAATGAGAATTCATTTCTTTGCCTTTTCCAGCTTCTCCTTCCTCCATCTGCAAAACCAGCAATGTTGTCTCTGACTATTCCGCAGTTACATGACTGCCTGATGACAAACCTATGTGTGCGAGTAAGATTCTCTGGGGAAACAGTGTGAGAAAGAGAAAGGGAGATTTATTTTAAAATATTGGCCTATAAGATTATAGGGGCTGGCAATTCTGAAATCTTCAGGGCTGGCCAACAGGGTGGAAACTCAGGCATGATTACTATGTTACGTTATTGAAGCAGAATTCTTTCTCCTTCAGGAAATCTCAGTTTTTCTCTTGCAACCTTCATCTGAGTGGTGATTGGTTATTGTACCCGATTAGTGCATCATGGAAGGTGATTCACTTGACTTAAAGTCAACTCTTTACAAATGCTAATCTAACATCTAAAATACCTTTACAACAACATCTAGACTAGTGTTTAAACAGCTAAAAGACCTTCACAACAACATCAAGACTAGTTTTCAGACAGACAAACTGACATCACACCAAAGGATCATATTTGGTGTACTTAGTCCTGCTTAATCTGCCCATCGCAAAGCTCTTAATCACATGTGCAAAGACCCTATAGTCATGTGAGGTAACCCTTTACAGGTTCTGGAAATTTGGAGCGGTACATTTCAGCATGCACTACTGTGCCTAACAAATTCATAGAATGACATAGTACTCAACAATAAGCAAAAATGAACTTTAAGTATATTCATCAAAATGGCATCTCAAAAACATGCTAAGTAAAAAGACACATGGAAAAATGTACATAGTATCAATTATATGAAACCATTAAAAGTGAAGAATAGACAAATCTAATATATAGTCACAGAAAGTTGCTGAATAGGAAGAAAGAAACCTTTTAAGGTGTCCAGAATATTTCAATATCTTACTTATGATCACAAATCCACACAGTTTTCAAAACTGGTGTAACTTTATAGTTTAAATAGTTGTTTCTTGGCCGGGCATGGTGGCGTACACCTGTAATCCCAGTACTTGGGAAGCTGTGGAGAATCACAGGTTCAAGGACAGCCTCAGCAACTTAGCAAGAGCCTGTTTCAAAATAAAAAATAAAAAGTGCTGGAGTGTAGCTCAGAGGTAGAATGCCCCTCGGTTCAATTCCAAGTACGAAAAAAAAAGTTATATCTTATGTAAGTTGATTTTAAAGTGAAAACAAGTGCAACAACAAAACAAAAGCAAATGTCATCTCTTTATTATACATAGTTGTTGAGGCATGGCACTCATATGTATGTAGGAATATATATGCTAATATGTCAAGTGTAGCTTTTTCTGGGAAATATGTGTATAATGCCTTCACTGGCTCTGATGGTTTCTGCATTGCTTGGCTTTTTATCCAATGAACATGTTTAAAATCATATGAAGGAGTCTTGAAACAATTGAAACAATTTAAATAATGCTATGTACACATATTAAGTTAACACATCAATCTCAATAAAATGTTTAGGGAGGGAAGGGAGCAGGGTGGGGTCTGGAGGGAAACACACCAGGTACTGTGTGCATGGGTTCTATCACTCTGAACCTCATGATGTGTAATTACAATGCACCAAGAAAAGCATATTATAAAAAAGAAGAGTAGAGAACACACACAAAAATAATATAAAAGATATCTGTGATGGAAAAAATGGACTTAACCTTTAGGAAGGCCATTTTTAAGAAAATATTTTCTTATGATTGGAATCACAGATCCAGCAAATTTAATAAGCAAGAATATTCATCCCATCATAATGCATAAGTTGAGAAATAAGAAATAGCCTAACTATCCAAAATCTGGAGGAGAATTAGATGGTGTGTTTGTAGGCGTAGCATGGGATGCTATAAGCCATTGAGATGTCTGTATGATAAGAGTATTTCGTAACATAGGACAGAGACTATTAGTTAAGTGTATATGGCATAACTATCTAAAAATGACAACTGCATACTTATCATGATCCTATTTTTAAACATACATATTTCTAGACTGAGAAACAAATTATAAAATTGTCAGTACTTCTGTAATTATTCATGACATTTATTGGTTACATAGTTCTGTATTTTGTACAGTCTCTTATAAACATGTATTGCATTTTTGACACAAAAGAAGTGCCAGTCCTATAGAAGACACTAATAGTGGTTAAATGAAAATGAAATTATCTAAGTATTCATAGTAGGATAATATGACTGGTATTATTAACTGTTTTTATTGTATATTGGAAAATAGAGAAAAGACTTGCAATACTGGGGATAGAGAACTGAGCTGGCACAATCTGTGTTAAACTGCCCTATATGAAACTGCCACTTTTGTAAGTAAAAATGGCCAAATATTGGCAATTTTAATGTTTCAATCTAACAGATTGGAAAGGTGTTTTAAAAGATTAATTATGCTGATAAATACCCATGTGAGGCAAATAAAATATCACTTCTACCCCCAAAGCAGTGATAATTTAATTTTCAGCCTTGAGGACTTACAGAGAATACACTAGAGTATATTTTCCATGTTAACAATTAAAAAAAGTTTTAGCTTAGATCAGAATTCATTTTTCCATAATACTAGCAGCACATGAGAGGACGATATCTACAGTGCAGCCCACAAAAGCCTATTTAACCTACAATGCAGCTGAAATATAGTAGCAATTTATCCACATAAAATCGTGTTCATAATAATGTTGCTATAGGGAGTAGAATGCAGAGTTTATTTCTAATGGAAACATTAGAAAACATTGCTCTCATGGGACTAGAGCCATGTTTCTTTTGTTGTTCATTTTAGTGTGAATAAAACTGCACTAAAAATGCTTGTGGTGCCACAGGAGCAGGTTTTGCTCCTCACGTCCACGGGCCGGGCCTGGTGATGCATGTCATGGCTCCTTTCAGGCCTGTTGCCCTGAGAAGCTGAGAAGCAGGCCAGGTATCTGAGGACTTGGACTGCATTGGCCCAGGTCCCAGATTTCCTTAGTGCATCCAGTCAGGTCACCAAAATATTCTGTGACCAAGATTCCACCTGGGAAGGAAACATATTTCCTAAAAATTTGTTCAATGTAGTTATTGGTAAGTGTGATTAAATTACTTAAATATTATTTATAATAATGCCAGTTTCTTATGGTCTTATAATAAAAGGCTCTACAGTATTATACAAATGATTTACTTCTGAGTTTTCAAAGTGCAGTTGAATGCTGTGAATAAAATCAACAAAAAGTATTCCCTTTTTGCTTTGTTTGTTTTGTTCTTGGTTGAGTTTTATGTGTGTTGGTTCATTGTGTGTGTGTGTGTGTGTGTGTGTGTGTGTGTACATGCATACTTAAATCGTTTTCTTTCTTAGCTTAAATTGTTTTCTTTCTTAGAACAGGATATGTAGAAGGGAAAGGGCAGATTAACCACAGGAAAATCCATACACACGAGCATAAATAAGCCCTACATCTAGTGAGATAGCATTGCATTTCATAAGTAAGAGACACTACTCTTCTTATGAGACATCAGAGGATGACAGTAATTGTCAGGTCCTGTGCAGCATAGTATGTCACTAAGTCAACATTGGAAAATGAATTTTGTAACCGAGGACATTATAATTTTTTTAAAAAAATAAGGAACTACCATGGTGATAGAGGCAGAATGTAACCCATAACTTGAAACCTTTATACAGCGTACTATACAGGTGATTTAGCCACAAATTATACCCTCATTCATAAAGCATTTATACCTCTGAAACAAAAATACAGTTCTTATTTTTTACTTTCTAGGTCTTCTTCACTCTTTATAGGTATAAACCATAAATCAGATGTAGCTAAAGAAAATCAGTCTTCTTATTTTCATCTACATTTGGCCATTCTTGTTCCTATCTTAGATGGTTGTTTACTTGTTATAAGAGACAGTATGAAATAATAGTTAAGAATCTGTCTCTAATGCTCCAGTCCTTCCTTTCCTACCTGTGTGACCTCAAACCAGATGTTTCATCTCTCAGAGACATGGGTCCTTCATCTATACAATTGGGAAGGAAATAGTATTGATGAAAGGATTAGAATTCATGCAGTTTGCACATATCTTGGAACATTGTTATACTTGAATAGACATCAGCTATCATTATTATTTCTAGCTTTTTCTAAGTGTTCTCTGAATGCTACCCATGTGTTCTATCTCACTGGTCTCTGAACATGTAATAAGACTATTAACAATCAAATAGCACATAAAGTCATATTTATTGAGTACCTACTATGTGGTAAGCAGTATACTCAGTACTTTAAATAGTGTCTGCTGATCCTCACAATACCTGTACAAAGCAACTTAAGGAACTTGCCATATCAGTTAAAGTAATTTCCAAGGAAATTGCTAGTACAGCATATTGCTAGGAAACAGGCACCACAATTTGATTAGATCTACACTTAGTACTTATTCCAAAATATATCTAAGCAATGTTCTTTGGGTGTCCATTCTCACATAGGCTACATTCCAAATAATCCTGAGCACAAACCCTGGAGAACCCATTATTACCTTTCCTTGTTCTGCCCGCTCTACCATCAGGTCCTATTACCTAGTTTCTGTCTTACTGATTGATATTTAGGATACAAGTAATTCATGTAGAAAACTTAACAAGTCTGAAATCTGTGCAAATGCACAAACATTCCTTAAAACAGTATAATGAATAGAAGGAAGATTTTAAACTATATAATAGAATAGAAAATTAACAGAAAATCCAATATGCTTACAAATTGCTACATGTAAAGGGCATTTGAGATTAGAACTACATGACTGTTTTAAGGGAACACTTTGCCATAAATTAAGTATCGCGACGTGATTTCATAAAAGTTTTATTAATCCTTCTGAAGAAGTGTGTGTGTGCACACATTTTATATTCGTTGTAATGACTTTAGGCAAGATGTGTACTGTCCAATACAGAGTTTATTTTTTCCCTTCTCTCTTTCCCATTTGCCATGCACCAGTATACATCTACACTAATTGACATTTCTATGTTACCTCCTTGACATTTTTAAGCCATGGGAGTTGTAACCCCGCATTTAATCAACTAATTGGTATGGGTGTAGATCTGAATATTTCTTGTATTCTAGAACTTCTTGATTATTTTGCTTATACATTGCCCATCCTTTGAACCCCGAGTTCCACGTAGGATATGAGGCAACTATGTGCAATATTGAATTTTTTCCACTTCCAAAGCTATGACCTTGATTTGTTTAGATAGGAATGTGACATCTGAGACACACTGATAAGATGGAGAATCTGAAAGGCTATCTTACTTTCTATTGAGATCAATAGTTTGAAGGCATGGGTCTTACTCAAGGATATAGGTGTGTATATGTAATAAAGTATCCACATATGACTATTCATAAATTAGACAAACATTTATTTACAATATTTTCTAAGACTGAATTTTTCAGGCCTACTTTCCTGTTTGCTCTTTTGATAACAATATAATGTTGATGAAAAAATCAAGATTACATAAAGCAGATACAATGGGTTAATATTTAATTGGAAGGATAGAATAATCACCAGGAAACAACATTTGTGTTGTAACATTGAGCCTTTTATCAAAGTCTGTTTCATCTTTCCACTGAGAGTATTTTTAGGGAAAATATACCTGACAGGGTTTTCTAAAGGCAGTGCAGGAGAAGAAAAGGTGCCAATACTGAACAGATGCTATTCTATAGTTCCCACTAAGATGTTGACAAATCACATAAGAGAAAAAAATTCTAACTTTAAATTTCACTCATCTGAGCTTGCTGGCTATTAGAACTTAGCATTTTGCTTTATTACTCATCCCATTTTATTTAATAAGAATGTACATTTTTAACTTACTAGTTTTGTTTTTTCTTTCATTCATTTACTATTCATTGCAAAAATACCTATGCATTGTCTATTATATAATTGTCTACTATATTGTAGGCATGAAGAAGGGAGGTATAAATGTACAGAACCAATCTATGGTGGCCACTGCCCGTGCCTGGTTCCCCATGCTCAGATATCATGGGCATCAAGACTTTGTACTCTGTGGTACTCCACCTGCCAGTCTGCACCTGTGCTGAAGGTCAGTTGTTCCTGAACTGCAGACAGCTCAGCTAGCCTAAGCAAGCTGGAAGTGATGAGAAATTAACGTCTTTGAGGGTTTACCCTTCACTTGGGTTTTGCCTTTACTTATGACTCTAAAAAGCTCCCTTTCTGTGTTTTGGGATAATATTGAGCCTATGTGACGGCTTGTATCAGAATCTTCTTAGGATTTAGGCTTAAATGGTAAATACATCCTTTGTTAGTTTTTTCCCTTCCCTGTGCTCCATCCCCTGTATTCTTCTCTACATGTGTAAAGTGCACTTTCTAAATAAACATTTTCACTAGAATCATAGCCTCAGACCAGTTCTTGGAAAAACCAAATCATGACACTGTTCCTGCTAGCATGTGAATCATACTCTACGCCTGTATCTCAAAAGAGGTCCTAGGCCACTGGCATCTGTAGCACTTTGAAAAACACAGCTTCCTAGATGTATGGAACCAAAATCTCTGGTAGAAGAGCTCAATAATTTGGACTTTTAACCTGCTCTCTAATTAATTTCATGCCCTCAAGTTTGAGAATCATTGGCCTAACAGCTGTCATTGGCTTTTGCAAATTCCTTGGCTTTGATTTGAAAAAATATTGAGTTGCAATGATTTAGTGCATTTGTTTAACAAATATAAGTAAGGTAAAATTATAAGGAAAATATTTATTTTGGTTATGGCTTTTAAAACATTAAAATGTATTTGAAATTCATGGGTATCTTTAAAGTTTAGATTTCTTGTATTATTGAATGAAGAAGGAAGACTAAGGCAAAATGTGTACATTTGAACTAAGGCAATAAGTAACATGAAGTAATATTCATGCTTTGGTGAGAGTATCGTGTTTGGCTGAGGGTACTTCTTAGCCTTTATTTACTTGTTTATCCTTTCAATCACTCAATAATTAGATATGGAGTACACAAACAGGTTTTAAATTAAATGTAGAGATTACAAGTAAAAAAAAAAAAGAAAGATATGACTCCACCCTCAAGCATAGAATCTGTGTGAGATGTAGGCCATTCCTACTGAAAAGTAAACTTGGAAGAAATTTAAGAAGAAAGCATTCACCATTAAGTATCACATGGAAAAAAGAAGCTACAACGAGCAATTAATGTTTGTAATTTCCTATCCTTAAAAAGAAATTTCACAACTTTCTCTACACCTTTGTTATTCTCCAATAACTATAGTGAGAAGAATATATTTACTCCTTGTATGCAAAATGAGGCATAGTGTGTAGGAAGATGCAAATTTTTTCACATACGAAATTCTCCACATTGAAGTTACTATTGTAGCATTTAAAAAAATTACCCATAAGCATGGGTAACATGTAAAGTGCTATTAGTTTTATTGACTTCAAAATATATGCTTCTAATCAGTAATACTGGAAAATGTATTTATCCCTTATCCTTGCCTAACTGTTCAAGAAGTCAAGCCTGGTTATATAAAAAAATACTCTGTCAAAATATAGAAACCATATTTCCATTCTAGTATTAGACATAGCAATGAACACCCTATTATCCTTATGTCCTGTAATATTAAAATTCTGGAATCCCAATTTTAAGTTGTAGAAAATATTTAAAACTCTTTTGGTATCTGAAAACACTACTTTCAAACAAAACAGATTAACCATGATATTTTGTACAATATTTAAAAGTCCATTTTAATAGGCACAAATGTTTATTTGAAATACAGTCATAATCATCTCTTCCTGCATAACTTGAATATTTTCCCTTCTAAGTCATATGCTCATGTAAGCTTCCCATAAACAATTCATTGCTCAGCCCCCAGGATATCTTGACTTTATTTCTGCATTTTAACAGGTCATCCTGCCAGTTTGACGATTATTTTTTCTCTATTTATTCCCCTCTCCTGTTTGAATCTTTTTTTTTTTTACTTTTGAGTTATTGCCCTTTTTTGAAATTAATATGCATGCTTTCAGAATCATTCCCTATCCTCTGATTGTCGTGCATAAACAACAACATTTTTCAGTACTTAAAATAATGATGTATTCTGCTGAGTACCAGGGAAAATGACATAGACCATGTCAAAATAACCACCTGCCATTGAAGTTGTAAATGAGTAAAAATATTGTCTGTCTTCACATTTTCTGCATCACCAGCTTTCCATCTCAGTGTGTTGTTGATGAAGTGTAAAACGATGACTTAATTGGTAAAGTTTATCCTCCACCTCTGTTATACACGAAATACATTACACATTACACATGCTATATAAAATCTGCTACTGAAGAAAGAAATGATTGTCTTTACTTTTAGAACTTTAAATGGGTGGAGATACCCAGATATCAGAAACTCACAGGAAAACCCTGGAAAGAAGGAAATCCATCCTCTAGTAAAGGAAAAGCAGACTCATTGCAATTACATGAAGAAAAAAAATTTTAAAGCAAGGAAAGAAGATATTTTTAAATACTTGAAATGAGGTTTTTAGATAAATAAATAATTAATGGCTACACAGATATATTCTATAATTCTGCTTATGAATAAGAGTGTTTTTAATATTAAAGTATATTGTAAAATGGGAGGTGTTAGGTATAAAATTAAGAGTCAAGTAATTTTTGCATGCCTTTTTTTCCTGATAGCTGGTCCAGGTAGCTGGGAAAAGGCTATGCTAGAAGAAATGTTTATACAAATGCAATTTCAGATTTTAAATTGTCTTTCTTATCCTCATCTTAATTAAAATATTGGTGGAAGAATCAAATATATTTATATGTAGCAAGGGAAGGAAGTTGTCCACATTTTGGTAAGCATTGAAAGGGCAGTTGGTTGTGTGGAACAGGTCAGAATGATGTGATCAGTGTATTGGTCAGGGTTCACTAGATCAACAGAATTCACAGAATGAAATAAAAAATGATTTATTAGATCAACTCACAATGTAGTCCTGAGTTACAACTGCACGTGAAGAATCAGAGGAATCAGTAGCTGGTCAGGAGATCTAAGAGCTGGAGCCTTAGGATTGAAGCAACCATCAATTCAGTCCAGTCCAAGATGTGAAGATAAGGAAGCTCTTCAGAAAAACGATGGTGAAGTTTCAGCTCGAAGGCTGGAGGCCGACAATCTCAGACGAGAGCTGAAGATCAAGAACCTCTTCAAGGAAACGGCAAAGTTGGAGACTGACGATCTCAAACGAGAGCAGATGCGTTTTCCTCAGGAAGAGTCGCAGCTCAGCTCTACGCGGCTTTCTCCTTTTTATCTAAGTCCTGCACCTATCAGAACCCTGCTACCCACATTTAGGGCAGGACTTCCGGTTCAATCTGCTGTTATACAACCGAAGTCACATGATCTTAAGAGGGTCAAGTTGACAAACCAGACAAACTATCGCAATCAGTGTCATAGCAATAACAGGAGGAACATCAATTTCAGGGGATGAACATTACGTCCACACGGTCCAACCTTCGAGCTGAAACTTCACCATCGTTTCTCCGAAGAGCTTCCTTATCTTCACATCTTGGACTGGACTGAATTGATGGTTGCTTCAATCCTAAGGCTCCAGCTCGTAGACCGCCCAACCAGCTACTCATTCCCTTTTTCAGTGGTAACTTAGAGGTCTTGAGTTTTATTTTATGAAGAAAGGCCAACCCCTTGTCAAGTTGGTAGATCAAACATATTATCTCTGCTTGTACCTGAAACTGCAATGAAATGTCAGAAAAAGAATAAACTTTTAAATGTCCAAAAGATCAAAAAATGGAAAATGAGCAATAGCAATAGATAGTAGAAAACTGAAAGCAGATGAACAGGTGGTAACTGATAAGCAGTAGATGAGTGTATTCTAATGCATCAGGGGAAGACGGTATCAAGAAGCACTTTTTTTGGTGGTACTGGAGATTGAACTCAGGGAGGGGCATTCTACCTCCAAGCTACACCCCCGGTCCTATGTTTTAATTAATTTATTTATTCTTGAAACAGGCTCTTGCTAAATTGCTGAAGGCCTAAGTTGCTGAGGCCGCAAACTTGCAATCCTCCTGTCTCAACCTCACAAGTATTGGGATTACAGACATGCATGCACCACTACCACGCCCAGTAAGAAGCACATTTGACTCAAAGAACTGCAGACCTTGGAGGCACATCTCATAATTGGGTGTTTATATGCCTCTTGAAGAGGAAGAGTATTTTAAAAACTGTATAATAAATAACCACCTGCATTGAATTAAAAGTCAACTTCGTGAGACACGGTTTCAAAATAAAGTATAAAAAATAGGGCCGGGGGTGTAGCTCGGAGGTAGAACCCCTCTGGGTTCAATCACCGGTTACCACACAAAAAAAAAAAAAGAAAAAAGAAAAAAAGGGGTGGGTTGAACAAAAACAGTGAAAAAATTCTTGAAATTTAAAACATGCTAAGAAAAATTTAAAACTCAATAGACGTGTTAGAAAACAAAGCTAATGGTACCTCTCAGAACAGAAATAGAAAATATCTTTGAGAAGATAATAAAATTAGATGACCTATGAAAGTTATCCCACATGAGGTCAGTGGGAATTCTCATAGAAAACCAGAAAAGAAGCCAGTGGACATGCTAAGAAGCCGGCAGCCATAGAAGAAGAACCGATGATGTAGCCCCAGTTCAAGGAGGAGGTGAACGTGGCGGGTGCGAGCTCCACTCCCATGCTTTGTGTTCCGTCCAGGCCCCAGCCTATTGGGCGGTGCCACCCATGTTCCGGTGGGTTTTCCCTTCTGACTCTGCTGACCCCTATTCAAATTGTCTCTGGAAACATCTCACAGAAGCACCTAGAAGTGCACTTTTCCAATTCTCTACGCATCTCTTTTTTTTTTTTTATGTTTTTATTGGTGCATTGTAGTCTCACTTCACAATGAGTATCAGTTTGGTGTTAACATACGTGCACACAGCTCTTGGTGTCCCTCCCCCCGCTTCCCCCCCCGCCTCCCCCCCACATGTAGCACTGAGAATGATGTTGGCATAATCTCACATATACACATTGTTTATGACAGTAATTCCATGGATTCACTACTTTCTTACCCTTCCCCTTCCCTTGTACCCCTTCCCTTGCACCACTGAGGATTCTCCATTGTCATTGGAGACCCTTTTGTGTCCCCACTACTCCCTATATTGCGCATATTAGTGAAAA